>CALNHX010003467.1:0-149417 GCA_940337035.1 Agriotes lineatus | reverse complement strand
AAAACTGTACATAATCTTATTTCTAAATTATCGTTTGTTCATGTTTGTAATTTATCTAAGTTCTAGTACCACTCACAAAGTTTTATTTTAATTGTTTGTTCACTTGTGTCATTACACTGACTTATTATTATAAACACAAATCTTGTCCATTTCCTGTGGTGTCATTTTCTTGCAGTTTTATTAAAACCTGTCTGAATTTCACCAATCTTCAAATATTACTGCTCCATTTTCTTATAGCCTTATTCGATATATTATTGTGCTCTTTTGCACTGTATTGGGAACATTCTGTCCTTTTTACCTCTATTTAAAAAGTTCATAGAACTGTACTTATTCAATTAAACTGACATGTAAATTTATTTAACCTGCATGTAATAAATCCCTTTGGTGATAGATTTGTTAAATTATTTGATTGGAATTACATTACACCAACCTCTTAATTTATGTTAATTGCTAAAACGGTGATTCTAATTTACGAATTTGAGCTCGGCCTTATTGCCATATATTCTAAAGTAGTTTAATTTAATATCGGCAATGCTTGACCGATGTAATCATAAATTAAAATTTCTAATGTGACTTCTTGCAGTTGCCTGCTTACCCCAGCTCTGTGCTTTTATTGACTTGCTTTAATTATTGATTCTGCAAGCAGAGTTGTGTAACGGGCTAAAGACCATTTCATGTTCCCCCTAACTTTTGAGAATTAAAATCACCACGCATGTGCATTATTTCTGATCATATGTAGCATGTATGCGCTGTTATTTTAATTACCACAAAATTTTCACTGTGTGACTTTCTCATTAGTTTTAATCAGTCGAATCTGATACTTGCTATCTTTCTAGCCTATTTGACTTTGAGAAAACATTTAGTTTATCTCCTATTCTACCTAAACTACTTTCCTACTCTAACCTAACCTATTAAGTGTGGTACAACATTTGTTCAACAACTCCCCTACTCTTAACTATGCTCTCTAAATATGGGTGAATCGCCGAAATGTGAAATCGTCCCCTGATTTTGTTGTCTATCTCATTAATTAACTCGTACGTATTTTCATTGCTCAGGGTCTTATGTACCCTATATGGTCCTTCATATGCATTCAAAAATTTCGCACAAATCTTTTCGCTTCTATCAGCTACTCTGAGCTTTTTAATAATGACTCGGTCCCCGATTTTAAATTTCATACGCTTCTTAATTTTTCGATTCTGCTTCTCTTCGTATCGATCCTGTGTTTCCTAACCCTTTGTCTTACCTTCTCCAACAGTTTATTTTCCCTGTTGCATCCTCTTCTGGCCTCCATGGTCTCGCAGGTATAATGCCTTTACATAACGTAACTGGACTTATTTCCGTCGCAATATTAGGCACGTTATTTAGGAAGTCTTCTACGTTTGGCAGGTATTGGACCCATCTATTGTGATGCTCATGTGCCATTATTTTGAGGTATTTAATTACTTCTTTAATGTACTTCTCTGCGACATTTGATTGCGGGTGTCGTATGCTACAGAAATAAGTTTTAATCCCCTTTTGTTCTAAATTGTTGATTAATCTAGCGTTCTTGAAGTAACTTGCATTGTCACTTAAAACTTTCTTCGGAGTCCCCACTTCTTGTTGGTATTTTTCAATAGACTTGATGACATGTTCGGTGTTACTGTATTTCGCTGGATAGAGTTTTATGTATTTTGAGAACACATCGACCATTATTAAAATATGTCTGTATCCATATTGTCCCGGTACTAAATTTCCCAAATAATCTATTGCCACTAGTTCAAAAGGTTCGTTGACTCTTATACTTTTGGTCATGTTCTGGTTGGTATGGTTCTTTTCTTTAGCCAACTGACATACTTTACAGCAATTTGTATAATGTTTGATAAATTTTAAATCGTTTTTTGTTAAAAACATTCGCGAAATATTAGCCATGTCTTTCTTCCTCCACAATGTCCAAAAGTTTGATGAATCTCTTTAACAACGTTAATTACATCGTTTCTGCACCAAACTATTAATTCTTTACCACTCAATAATTTTACAATAACTCTTCTACTATCTTTAAACCTTTGTATTCTTGGTTCGGGCTGTCTTGTACCAAATTTCGCATTGTTTCATAACCCTTCATGATTCGTGAGATAAAACAAATCGGGACTTCAACTCCTTCTTGTACCTGTATAAGTTCTGCTGCGACTGCCATGTCCGATGCGTCCGTTCTTAATATGAACTTTTCTTTAAAATTCGGGTATTTAAGTAGCAATCCTTCATGAAATTTTTGTTTTAAATTGTTGAACGCTTTCTCTCTTTCATCGCTCCAAACCCATTTCGTATTCTTCCTCAGCAATTCGACCAAGGGCAATGTTAATTCCGAATAATTCGCTATAAACTTCTTATAATAATTTAATAGGCCAAGTAAACTTCTTAATGTTTTTAAGTTCTTGGGGCGAGGCAAATTCTTTATTTCTTCTATTCTTTCTTCACTGATTGTGACCCCATTATTGCTAATTTCATAGCCTAAGTATGCTACATTTGTTTTCATAAAATGGCATTTGGCTAAATTCAACTTCAATCCTGTATATTTTCTTGAGTCCTCGTGTAATGGGATCAACCAAAATGAATTTTTCAAATCTAATTTCGATAACACCTTCTTGTCCCAAATTTGACTTAACAAGGCATCAATTGTCTGCGGATTTTCATATTGGGGTTTAGTAATCTGATTAATCTTACGTGCATCTAGACACAACCTAAGACTACCATCGCTTTTCTTTACCACCACCATTGGATTAACGAAGTTTGTTTTCGAAGGTTCTATCACATCATCATCTAGCATTTATTGTAACTCATGTTTCACTTTCTCGCGCTGTGCAAATGGTATGGGATAATATTTCGATTTAAAGCCCAACAATTCGTTGACAACAATCTTATGGCAATATTTCCCTGCTTGTCCGGTTTTCTGATTTACTATATCTTTATTTCTTTCTATGATTTCCATAATTCTGCCTTTATATTGTAGATAATCCCACCCTATCTGTTCATCATCCAGCATTCTTTCTAATATAGCATAACTATTTATAATAACTTCGTCTCCTGCACAGTTGGCAAGTCAACAATTCATATCGTCTCCCGCTCTATTGGCTGGACAACAATTCATATCGTCTCCTGCTGTTATCTCAGCTAGGCAACAATTTATTTGCTCTCGATCCTCAACAGACCAAGGCTTTTTAATTTCACCAATTTGGATGCATTTTCGCATTCTATCTATTTTAATTCCAACTTGCTGAATACTATCGACACCTATCACAAATTGTACATTTAAGGCAGCTACTATATAAAATCGGACATCAAATTCTTTTCCATCTATGCTTATTTTGATTGCCAATACTTTACTGGTAGTTGAGATTTTCTTTCTTGTTGCGGACAATAAATCGATCTTGTTAACTTTAATAATATTGCTTTGTAAGATATTCAGATGATTATTTATAACTTCCTCCTGTACTAAGGAAACCATTGCTCCACTATCAATTAGCGCATAGTATTCTTGATCTAAAATTCTCAATTTAACAAACGGTAAACATGAGTTTGTAACATCTTCTTCATTTTCCTTCAATAAATATTCCCCCGTTCTATCAAAAGTGACGGCAAAGTTGGTAATGTACTTAAAACTATTATTATTTACAAATTTTACATAAATTGGGTTTTTTAACCCCCAAAGGCTCTTCGTACACCTCGGCTATCTCTATTCTCTCTAAATCTTTAACATTATTCACATTCCCCCTTCTTCCAGTCAATATTGTGTTGATGTAGGGTTGGTCTCTATTCTGCGCCTGATCTATTTCTTGGCATCGTTTCTTATTTCTCTCATCAATTAGTTCTTCGTAATTCTTCCTGTTATCCCCCTATTGTAGTTATTCCGGTTCTGATTTCCCCAATTACTGTTATACCCTCTGTTCTGGTTAAATTCTCTATTGTAGTTATAGTTCCCATAATTCCTTCTTTCTTGTTGATTGAAATTATTATTATTATTGTTTGGCCTAAATTTATTTTCGAAAGTATCTCCCAATTTTCTCTTACTAAAATTTCGACGCTCTGTTGTTCGGGTCTCACTTCTTTCGTTAAACACAGCCATGTCGTAATTCCTGACGATTTCCAGGAAATCAAGCAACGTTTTGACGTTTTGTACTGCCACGGCTCTGGTAATCTCTGCTTCGAGGTGTCTTGACAAATGCTGAATTATCTCCTCCTCTGACAGTTTCGGAGTTAGGTACTGCGCCTTGTTGAACCTGTTCATAACGTACATCTCCCGAGAACCTCCTTTGTCGACGTATTTTCCTGACGTCAATTCCGTCCTCACATGGGCTTGGTGCGAGTTGCTCCAGTACTGTTCAGTAAATAGCGCTCTAAATTCTTCATACGTTGGAAACTTCGACTTGACAATACTGTGCCAGATTTCTGCGTTCCCCCTCATAGCTATGTTAATAACTTGTAGTTTTCGGCATTCGGTCGTTACAGTTCTAATAATGTCATCGAGCTTCGCCAAGAAAATCATTGGCAGCTCTCCGTATCTGCCCTCAAATTTCGGAATGAATTCCATGCTAAAGCTGGGAGGTGCCACGCTAGCAGGGTACTCTTGCGTTTGTTCAAACCTCTCGTGCATCCCCTGTAGCTCTCTCGTGAGTCTATTATCCACCATGTCAATACGGATCGCATTCTGGTTTCGTTCTTCGTGCGCTTTGTTAAACCTTTCCTCTGCATTCTTTTTTAAGTTACCTAATTCATGTTCCATCTCTTCCTGATGTTGTACCAACCGTCCTTGTGTTTTAATCTCGAGGCCTAACGTTCTGTTTTCGATTTCTTCTCCTTTCCTCTTTAAGCTTTCATCCACTATCTGCAATACTTCCTGCTATATTTCATCCTTAGTTGTTTCTTTGAATGTGTCTAATTTCTGTTCTAACCCGTCAATCTTCGCTTGTACTTCTTCTTAATTTTTTTTTGCATTTTAACTAATGCTTGTTTTAGGCCCTCGACCATAAGATTGGTGTGATCGTACGCCCTTGTCTCTCTCTCTCTCCCGCATCACTTCTGATTGCTTCTTGTAACCTTCTTTCCCTTTCTTCGGCATCAGTCCGAATTCCTTCTTGTATGCTCTTTTCCCTTTCTTTGGCTTCTTGTCTTTGCTCCTGCACATTGCTTGTAATTGCTTCTTGCAATCTTTTTTTTCGTTCTTCTTCCTTTTTCGCCCGCTCTTCGGCACCAGTCCGAATTTCTTTAACGCTCTGTGCCGTTCTTTCTGCTTCTTTTCGGGTCGTTTCTTGCACGTCCTCCATTTTTCTAAATAATGCTTCTATTATTCCACTTAATTCAGTCTGTAGCTTCGAAGCTTGGGGCGGTTGCACTTCTACCTGATCCCCCTGTATTTGCGGCTCTGTCGGTGGCTCTTGTATTTCAACAACTTCTCCGGCTTGCTGTTCCTCTTCCTTGTTCTTCTTTTGCCTTTGAGTAATTTTTCTTGATTTCTTGTTGCTCGTCAATAAAGTGAAAACGCTTGCCCACTCGACAATAATCACCCACACAAATAACGCTTTTCGAAATACAATTTGACACAACTGCCCTATCCTGTATTAATTTCTGTTAGATACTATGACAATAATTCTACTCTTGCTCCACGATCGACATTTAAATATGTCGAGGCGACCAACTGTTATTCGTTTTTATCTGTTTACTTTAGCTAGTTCTACTTTTGCCCCACGCTTGGGTGACCATTTAAATATGTAAAGGTTTATGTTAATATTATGATTATGATTTAATTTAATAAATAAATACCCTTCACATATTTTTATTTTTTATTTAAAAATCAAATTTTTACTGATTAAAAATAAATAATAACCGCATCAATGGGTTCATTGAATCAGTGTTTTGTCCTTTATATATTGCGCACATCTGCAAGTTAATAAGTTATGGCTAGCTTTATTTTTCGGTAGGCATTGAAAACTCAAATCAGGTTAGGTTCACCCCTTTGTTCAAAAAATAAAAATCCCCGTGATACGCCACTGGGCTGTGAAATTTAGAAGTAGTAAGAGAGCAGACGCGCTGCGCTGTCAATAATTTTTATCAGCAAATTGATTCTACGTGCAGTTTATTTCTGTGTGATTATAGTGAATTCAAATGCAAATCCATGAACAAATTAATAGGTAAGTCAAATTCAGATGTTTTTAGAGGCGTCTCTACATAACCTCAACTTATTTTTACAAATTCTGGGACACCTGCTCTATTTCAACGTATTACAATACTGGAATCGGCTTCCTCTCATAGGATTTGTTCCTCGTGGTAAATTTCTTAGCTCTAGCACACTTATTTGCTTGGCACCTGACCTTCCTTAGTCTGCGGCAACTTCCTCGGAGAGCATCTCCTGACGCTTGCTGTTGGATGCTGGACTCCCAGGATGCGGCAACTACTCTCACATGTACTCTGCGAACTCTTGATCACGCCAGTATAATTCTTTTTTATTTATATTTATGGTAAATGGTTTAAAAGTTAAAAAAGCTGGAGACACAAATTTAGCTTGTCAGGAATTAATTTATTTCAATTGTTTCTCTCTCGTTCGTTAACAACAATTGCCTATCTGGCTACATAAAAACGGATGTTAACTGAATACAATGCAATTACTTATAATCTAATTTTACAACTTAATTTATAAAACTGTACATAATCTTATTTCTAAATTATCGTTTGTTAATGTTTGCAATTTATCTAAGTTCTAGTACCACTCACAAAGTTTTATTTTAATTGTTTGTTCACTTGTGTCATTACACTGACTTATTATTATAAACACTAATTTTCTTGCAGTTTTATTAAAACCTGTCTGAATTTCACCAATCTTCAAATATTACTGCTCCATTTTCTTATAGCTATACTCGATCTATTATTGTACTCTTTTGCACTGTATTGGGAACATTCTGTCCATTTTACCTCTATTTAAAAAGTTCATAAAACTGTACTTATTTAATTAAACTGACATGTAAATTTATTTAACCTGCATGTAATAAATCCCTTTGGTGATAGATTTGTTGAACTATTTGATTGGCTTTACATTACACCAACCTCTTAATTTATGTTAATTGATAAAACGGTGATTATAATTTACGAATTTGAGCTCTGCCTTATTGCCATATATTCTAAAGTAGTTTAATTTAATATCGGCAATGTTTGATCGATGTAATCATACATTAAAATTTCTAATGTGACTTCTTGCAGTTGCCTGCTTACCCCAGCTCTGTGCTTTTATTGACTTGCTTTAATTATTGATTCTGCAAGCAGAGTTGTGTAACGGGCTAAAGACCATTTCAATATATATATTGTAATGGTATTTGGCCCTTAAATCAGCTCTGGTAGCGATGCCAAATAATTAAATATAAAATCATAAAAGCACAGAGTTGAAATGATTTACATATCTGGATAAAGCCATATAATTTTGTCAATTTGAAGTTGCATTGGAAAATGTTTGCCATTAACATTCGAATTACTTGAATAAGCTTGAATAGAGTGAAACTCAAATTTCATAGGTTGGAGGTAGCAATGTAAATTTATAAAATATAAAAAGGTTGAGCAAAATACCAGCAAAAATTATTTTAATAGAACTGGCACAATGAGATTCAAAACATGCAAAGTAAAATAAGTGCGTAGCAATCAAAGTGAATTATTAATGGACGTATAATGAGCAATTTAAATTTAAGTGGTAAGAGGAGGATTAAGGATTGTAACGTGCAAGAGAGCACAAAGCCAGCCAAGTTTACATGCAGCAGGAAGATGGAGAAATTTGAATAATAGCAGACAAGGTACGGAAAATAAGAAAATCCAAGTAGGCGAGTGTTAGAACATTTGTGGACACATAATTAATCAGTGCAGTGACCATTTAAACATAAAAGTGATTTTAAAATAAACAAAGTGGCGCATTATCATGAGGACAATTTGTAAAATTAAAGAACAATCATTTTAGGATAAGAATATTGTACATAACTATAATAATTGTTAGGTTTAGAGTTAAAAGTAATGTATTTGAGTTGCTCTATTTCCTGTAAAGATCTGTAATTCGTTTTGGTTACTAAGCAACCAGAGGAGTCTTTTGTTTAATAACAATTAATGATGACATGTTGAAATTGACTCCACATTTATTTACCCGCTTTTAATAATAAACATAAAATTATTTATAAATAAAGTGCACCATCGTGTTGAGGAGGTCGCAGAGTAGCGGCACAAGTAAAGGCAGCAATTTCCACGTTGTTAAAATATTTTCTCTTCGGCTGCCTGCTACATTCCAACGGTGGCCGTTCCGTTCATCTCGTCCAGCATCGAACGAGGGAGTTTGAGGCAAGCAGCATTCGAATGGAGTTACCAGCAGGAAGTACGAGCCACCAGCAACCGTTGCAGCATCCAAAGGGCCCTGCAGCAAGCCGAGACAGCAGAAGGGGTCCCAACTAGCTTTCAGGACTGCGATCAAAGTGAGGTTAGTGGTATAAAATTTCATCCGCCCGATCTGGCTGAAAATATCGTCATACCTGAAGTCTCATAGTTATCCCAGGAAACGGAATTAAAAACGGCAAATGGAGGTTAAAAACAAATGCTTATCAACCGACGCTTAAGAAATTTCCAAGAGGCATTTTTTTTGGCTGTAAACAAAAGAGGTTTAGACGCCGTTCGAAGGCGGTTTAATTTAAAAATACTTACCGAATAATCTGCTCATTTTAGCTTGATTTTAAATTCATAAAACGCACGACTTTCAGCGTGTTTACAGTTTTAGTTGTGTCACCATTTTGACGTTACAAACGCAAGCTCTCTGTTGAGGTTAACTTTCACTACCATACAGTGGCGTACCCCACAATAGTTTAATTTTGAAATAAAATCGAATAAAGAACCCAACACCCGTTGAGATTTTGTGTTTTTCATGCTTTAATTTGAGCTAGCAAATTTATTATAATTCAGATGAGTGTATCATAAAAGGGCAAACTGCTATTTTGAGAATTACATTTAACGAACGAACCCAGAGTAATTATTCAGTAAAAATTTGATCTCTGTAAAAATCAATTGAAGCAAAATAGTTGTGTGGTTATCTCTTTATTTCATATTTATTTACACAGTCATATTACGTTAGGGAAATCATTACAACTGAAAAGGGTGCGTGGCCAACGTGGAGCTTGTAAAAATTTAAATTTAAACCGCGTACGCGTACGTATGCGCGTTGGGCCATTGCAATATATATATATGGTGTTGCAAAATAAATGGGCGCCACGGGATTCAGACTTGGATCCCATGCTTGACAGACCCCGAAAGCCAAACGGAGTAGAATACATGTGTACAGCCTCACAACTCCCAGCACTGCGGCGGCGAGCGCCCTGACCTACCTACGACGCTTAAGAACTTCTTTCAGGCTCCACCTTACATAGATCTTTACACAGTGAATAACTCACCATGAAAATAAGCATGCACAGGCACGGGGGAAAATCATAAGACAACATATAGCAAACCGATCTATTGATCTAACACATGAATTGGTATATATACAGGCGCCGACATCTGTCAGCGTACACAGTAAAAGACAGTAAATATGGGACTACAACTATGGGCCCAGCTGGGGTTACTAACCTTTAACTTAATGCGAGAATAAGGATTTGGATGTGAGCCCAGAATGGGTCACCAACAGCTATCTTAATGTAAGAATATGGTTTTTTTACACACGCGCCCCGAGTGAGTCGCTAACATTTATCTTAATGCAAAAATATGATTTTTACATACGCGCCCAGAGTAGGTCCATAACATTTATCTGAATGCAAGAATATGGTTTTTATATACGCGCCCAGAGTGGGTGGCTAACATTTATCTGAATGCAAGAATATGGTTTTTACATACGCGCCCAGAGTGGGTGGCTAACATTTATCTGAATGCAAGAATATGGTTTTTACATACGCACCCAAAGTGGGTGGCTAACATTTATATTAATTTCTATAGATGCTACCTTCTTGTGTAAGGGTACATATGTCGCTTCCATATAAAACTACGGGTCTTGCTATTGTTTTATATATAACCAACTTCGATTTCTTAGTGAGCAGTTTTGATTTAAATGTGCTTTGATGTGCATAAAAGCTTTTGCATCCTGGTTTTTTGTTCTTCTTCTACTTATACCATTATTTATATTTATTATTGAGCCTAGGCATTTAAACGACTGGACTGTTTCAAAGTTGTATTTATATATAGTAAAGTTTTGTGCAACCCTTTGTCTTTACTTTCCTACAGTTACGAATTTTTTCTCTTTGTTTACTATAAGACCTATTTTTTGGGCCTCCCTGTCCATTTCTATGAAACTTTCCTTTTTTCTACAGCTCCTCTTTCCAGAAGCTCTATATCTAGAGGTGTTAAGAATGGTTTCTCTCATATTTATGGATAAAACTCTAGCTACTTTTTTTAGTGCAAAGTTAAGAGCTTTTGAGAAGCAGTTATCTTGTTTTCACCCCGTTTTTATTTCACCTTCTTCTGGGGTGATATTCTTCAGCACTATCTTACTGGTGGTCCTGTCTATTGTTCGTTCCACCATCCTGTTTCATTTATCTGGGATTCCAAGCTTTCCAAAAGGGGCTTATTTGAGTTAACGAATAATTGATAGATATTTGTCTTATACTCCCATGCTGTTTCTAATATTTGCCTTATTAAGAAAATTTGATCTGTTGTTGATCTACCAGCTCTGAAGCCACATTGATACTCCAGTATTTCTTTCGTGTATGGCTCTAGTCTCTTGCTTATTATTGTGGATAATGCAGGGTCCGGCAGAATGACGTATCCATTTTCAAAGTTAATTCATTTCATAATATAATGCGATATAAATTCAAATCAAGTCGACATACTTTCGCGATAAATGGAAATTTAAGAAATTTGTCAAAGTGTTTGCGAGAAATGTCAATTTAGCTGTGCATATAGAGCATTGGTCAAATATTCAACGTTCTTTTGCGGTTGAAGCTTATTTTAAAAATAACAATTCTGTTGTAACCACCCAGAGTTTATTTCGTCGTTACTTTCATTTAAATCTACGAGATGCAGTTCCTATTCGAATAACAATTAAAAAGTGGGTACACAAGTTTCGCACTACTGCCTCATGTGCCAAAGAAAAAGCAAAAGGAACAAACTCTTTCTGTATGCATACTTGAAAATGCTGAAAGGGTAAGAGCAGCTTCAAGAGTGCCAGCAGCAAGAAGGAGGTCACTTGACTGATGTAATGTTTAAAAAATAAAATTTCCGTGTTTCTTGAAGAACCTTTTGTTTGATTTTTGAATAAAAATTTAGCCGTTAACAAAAACAATTCAATTTAAAATGGATACCTCATTCTACCGGACCTTGTATCTTGTACATAATATTCAGTAGTGTTATACCCTTACAGTTATTACACACCATTCTGCTTCCTTTCTTATGTATGAGGATAATCAGCACAGTTTTCCATGAGATTGGTATTTGCTCTGGTTCCCACACTAGTTTTAAAAACTATGTTTTTCGTTCCATAGCTGTTCTCCTCCTGCTTTGATCATTACTCCAGCGATATTATCTTCCCTTGCTGCCTTTCCGTTCCTGAAACTTAGGATGGCAACTTTCTCGTAACTTGGCGGATCTAACTCTTACTCTACTGTGGCTCGAACTGGGTCTGCTTGGTTGAATGTAGGCGGTCTCTTAAGTAAGTCTTGAAAATATTCCAATGAATGGAAGAAATATTTCCAGCTTATAGTAATGGGAGATTTTAATTTTCCTGAAGTCAAATGGCCAAGCCCACTATTATCAAAGAATATAAATTTCTGTTACTTGTTCATTGAGACGGTATACAACAACAATTTGCTTCAACTTATAATATAAATGAATGCACCAAATTTTGAAAAAGCCAAAGATTTAGCATTCATTTCTGATTCAACACTATTTTATATCGATGAAAACTTGGCACTAAGGTACTATATTTATACGAGCAAGCTTATCCGCCATTTTGAGTTACTGAAAGTGGCGGCAAATTCAAATTCTAGTTACTTTACAAATAGCATACGATAAGTCGGAAAAACAAAGATCATGTCATTTAATTTAATCCGTCTTGAAAAAGATTGGTTTTTAAACAAATAAAAAGAAAGCAGAAAAAATCGAAACGAAAACACTGTTAACTAACACGCACGTGGTTCAAATTACAGAACTTTAATAGTACCTTAGTTCAAACAACAGTGACGAGTGACAGAACTCAATAGAACTAACAGATACAGTTGACAGCACAGAACAACACCTACACACTGTATAGATTTAAATAACCACACTTGGATGAAGACTGTAATGATAATTAGCATCGTAATGGAATGCACCAAGATTTAAATCAGCATGCATTGTTCGTCTAGATCGAGCAGTACGTACTCTAACGGTTTCCAGTCTTGCTTGGTTGACAGACGACAGAACGCACGGTTACCGGTCAGCGCAGCCAACGGCGTGGCGCTAAAATCCCTGTGACACAAAATCTTGTGGGATAAGCTTTCCTGGTTAATAAAGCACTCTACTTGGCACCAATCGGAAAATCTGACCATGCCGTTATTATAGATAAAGAACAATTTATTTTACGTTTTCAACCAAAACCGTGTGAAACCAAAAAACCATTTCTAAGTTTAAATGATCTGATAAATAAGGTACTTATCAAACATTACATGACATGTTCCGAACACGAGCAACATTAATAAAACCTGGTTTCACAACGCAATTAACAAATGCACATTTACAAAAATGCTCAAAATTACCTCGAGCAAATGTTAGATTTGTTAGTTTTTTTATTACACTGATTTACTAAGTCACAAGGCCCTAAATGACAGCTGACGCCCCATTCCCCATAATGCATTGTGTTCCGGCATGCGATTCCGATTCCCTACGTTCAATTATATCTAAAAATGTATTAAATTCGTTTTAAATTTCAATTCTTTAAATATATGAAGAAAAAAACAATACAGTTTGTTGGTGGAGCGATGGCAAACTTGATCTTTGATATTCTATTCCGTGATGAAAGAAAAAGTTTTCCTTTCATATTTTTAAAATTTTTCGTTTAAAAGCTTGCTCTTGCGAGTAAATTTTCGTGTAAAGCCCTTTATATACAAGGTGATTTTTTTGATCGTGTAACAACTAGATAGGCAACACATGCTACAACTGCATGCATTTCATAGACATCTTAGTAAACATTACATTTTTTTAGTAAACAAAAATCATGACAGATCGAGCCATAAAGGAAGAGGACTGGAGTAATAGAGAGAAATGGCGGTCGAAATGCGGGATGCGGCAAAGGCTGTAGGAACCCCGCTGTATATATATAAAAATCAAAGTAGTTACTTTAGGTATATTAAGAAACGTCACGATAGTAGTAATGACAGTTGTCTATTTACGCACCCATGATTGCTAAATGACGCTTCATCAGAAAAGAGAACATGTCTTAAGAACTGGGGATTAGCAGTAACTCTGTTTCTTAAGAAACGGCAGAAATTTACCCGACGTGGATATGGGTAATCTTCTTCATTAAAGTGTTGCACTAATGTGACATGGTATGGGTGAAATTGCTTTGCTGCTAAATTTTGTAAACTGATGTTTGGCTAATGTTGTTGCAATCGCCCATTGACTTGTATAGGGACTTGCAGTAATTTCTTCTATAACTGCGGCTTCGTTTTCAACGGTAGTAAAATGTTGTTGTCTCACCTTTGGCTTTTTAAATTGTCCGTATTCGCGCAACTTCTTATTTAAACGCCTGAAGACGTTATGCGATGGATGGTATCTGTCTAGATACCTTTGCTCATATTGTCGTACAGCTAGATCTGCCGCTCCTCGGCATTCTCCCAAAATCAACATCATATCAGTTTTTTCTTCATTTGAATACATTGCGAATGCTATTACAGTTTTGACAAAATGAAATTTTATTTAAGCAACAAAACGTCAGTTGACATTTGGGTTCCCAAAGCTTCCTTAATATTAAAAATAATTTATTATTTAAAAAAACTAAAGTTCACTATGCATTGCATGCACCTGTAAGAAGTGTTGCCTACAAGTATGTTACACGATAAAAAATCACCCTGTATATATAGCCGTTACAGGCCTTGTTGGCCCAGAGCTTTTGTTATTACTTGTTTCCATTCCTTTCTATTCTTTGCTTTATTTCTCCAGTTACTTTCTTTTAACTTCTTTAGATCTTGTTCCGACATTTCTAGCCATTTCTTTCTTGGGCGACCTCTTCTTCGAGCTCCGATCAAACTTCCACGTAGCACCATTTTTATGACTCTGTTCCTGGGGGACCTCTCCACATGTCCTAACCATCCTAGGCGCTTTGATTTCACCACGTTTGTAATGCTGGGTTCTCCATACAGCCTCATTATTTCTTCATCTGTTCTTCTTCCTTCCATATATCCTTCGTAATATTTTCCTTTCCCATACCTCACGTTTGTTCTGTATCTCTTTGTTTAGACTCCACAGCTCACACGCATACGTTACACTTGGTCTGATTATCGTTTTATATACTCGGATTTTCGCACTCCGCGACACCATTTTTGATCTTAGAAGAGTGTTTAGCGCGCCCGCACTTTTATCACCTTTTATCAATCTTGCACTTATTTCGTCTGTTTCGTCTCCGTTTTTGCTGAACTGAACTCCTAAGTATACTGCTTTTTTTCTCTTTTGAACACCATTTCTTTGTTCTCAGTGATCACTTTTATTTTTTGGACTTGCTGAAATTTCTCTTTGTGTCCCATCATCATGAACTTTGTCTTGTCCTCATTGATATTTAACCCTCTTTTTTGTGCTGCTCTTTCTAAATCTTGTATCCTTTTTCGTAGTTTTTCTCCTGACTTTGTTACGATTGCCACATCGTCAGCATAAGCCAAACATTGATGGTTACTATTAAAGATTGTTTCCTTTCTGTTTATTTTACTCTCTCTTATTATACTTTCTAGCAACAGGTTAAAGAGAAGAGTAGATAGGAGGTCCCCTTGCCGTAGTCCTTGTTCCGTCTTAAAACTTTCTGAGGCAGTTCCCAAGCTTTTAACTCTATTGTTTGCCTTCTTGTGTGTCATTTTTACTAGTCTTATTATCTTTTCTGATATTCCCAGATTCTTCATTGCTGCGTATAGTTGTTTTCTACTTATTGAATCATATGCCTGTTGGAAATCAATAAAGCATACATATAGAGGTACCTTGTGTTCGTAACAGTTACTTTGTATTTGTTTTAAAGTAAATAACTGGTCCACCACCGATCTACTGGCTCTGAAATCCGCCTGGTATTCTCCTATTTTATCTTCTGCCTGCTTGCTTAAGCGGTCACGTAACAGTGTTGCGAGGACTTTATACACTGTATCCGGCAGAGCGATACCCCTGTAATTTTTGCATAATTTTGTGTCACCTTTTTTATGTATTGGGAGTATAAGCGCTCTTGTCCATTTCTCTGGTATGCTCTCCTTGCTCCAGATTTCTTTTATCAGTTCGTGCACTTCCTTTACTACAACTTCTCCTCCACACTTGACTTGTTCTGCTGTAATATTATTTTTATTATACCTGCATCAGAATCGCCGTTTAAAGCACGCCTGACCGTGCGAAAACAGGCGATTAAAGCTCGCCGAGCTTTAATGGTTGTCAAGGAAACGACTGAATGCAACAACGGACGTGGACGCGACAAAAACGTAAATAATTCTCGTAACTATAGTAGCAATATTATTATGCCCTCTCGATTTATCACCACAAAAATTATTTCTAAGTTTTTAGTGACTAATTTATTTCCAGTATTGCAGGTATAATAAAAAATAGAGTAAAGTATTCGTGGATAACTGGTCTTTAAAACACTTGCTCTATTTCGAGCACTCCGGCTACGCCGTCGTGCTCGAAAACTCGCGCGTGTTTTAAAGATCTTGTTATCTACTCATACTTTAATATACTATTTTCGACGACTGACATCGAAAGTAGATTTTTCTCAGTGTCATTTGACAACAGAAAGTTGACATTTGCCGCTGAGCGTGCGTTTTCATCACTTTGCCGCTCGCCGAGCGTTTTGGGTTTCTGCGTGAACAAAATAGGTAGCCACGTCGGAATGTTTCCTTGACAATGCCCGTCATTTGTGGAAATAATCGCGTCACATGTCATAGACTGCGCGAGTAATGTTAACTTGATTGTCAATTAATTTTTGCGATAAAATGAAATTTGATATTTTCCTTTAATAAATATGCTCAGTCGTCGAAAAAATAGTATGTATGTTTCGAGCTAAAAGTGCGCTTGCCGCTTTTGCATGATTGCTGGGTTCGACTTCGTCTCAACCAGCAATATTCATGCGCAAGCGGCAGGAATGCACTTTCAGCTCTTAACATACAATATACTATTTCACCTGGGGTTTTATTATTTCTCATTCTACGAATTACTCCCTCTACTTCTTCTAGGGTTGGTGTTTCTTCCTCTGTTTCTTGTTCTTCTCTTTGGTCTTGGTCTATCTATTCTTCTTCATCCTCTTGACTCTGTCTTTGGTTCAGAAGTTCTTCAAAATACTCTCGCCACCTTGCTGCAATTTGTTCTTCGTTTTCTATAAGGTCTCCTTTCTTATCTCTTATGTATATAGTTACTTCGACACGAAGTGTACGAAGTATTGATATTCCCTCATATCGAAAACTACTCTGAGTCAAATATCTCTCAAATTCTTGCCAACCGACTAATGAACCCACTATATCAAATCTCCGTCTCGGCTGTGCGAATCTTTTGGTGAAAACCCCAGCCCACTAGATCCCTCCCCCGTATTGGGGGGTGCCTAAACGTGCTGTGCGGGGTATGTATGTTCGTATGTGTACACGATTCCGGTCGCCAGGAACTTTCCTGAAGTCTTGGATCGTTTTTAGGTCCTCCGAAAATGAAGGCAATATCAACCTTTGAGGCATGGTCGTCGGCAAAAAAAATTTTTTTAGGGTTTTTTTAAATAAAAAACTGATTCATAACATTTCATTGTATTAGCGAAACGGAGTGATGTTGAGTGTCAAAGTATTCTTGGAAAGCACGGAAGGGCGCTTTTCTTGGGTACCGTATATTTTTAGTTATTGTTTCCCTTCCTGTCTTTTTTACCTCCTGGTAGAAATTTCTTATTTCTTCTAGCTTTTTTATCTCTTTCTCTTTATGTCTTTTTTGTATCCCTTAATATCCGTTTTGTTCTTCTTCTTGTTCTTGATATACGTTTGTGTTTTCTTCTGTTCTTGAGCCTAACATTTTTTCTCTTCTTAAGTGCATCTTTGCAGTTCTGATCAAACCATTTTTCTTTCTCCTTTCTTTTTTTGAGCGGTAATGTTTCTTTTGTAGCGGTTTTTATCCCTTTTTCTATCCTTTCCCGCTTCTCTTCTATACTCCCTTTCTATTGTTCTCTAAAAATATCTTTTAACTTTTCGACATATCTTGTTTTGTTCTCTTGGGACTGTAAGTCGGTTACGTTATACCTTCTTTCTATCCTTCTGAGAGTCTTTTTTTCTTTCATAAAGTCTTGTTTGCAATGTATCTTAACCATGAAATGGTCCGAATCGGCATCGGCCCCTCTGTAGCTTCTGACTTTTGTTATATATTGGGTGTGCTGTTTTTCGATCAATACATGATCCACCTGATTCACTGTGTTTCCATCTGGGACCTCCAGGTTCCTTTATATATGTCCTTCATTTGATATTGTGTACCTTTTACTACCATTTCCTTTTCTGCTGCAAAACCGATTAGCCTTTTGCCGTTATCGTTACTACGTTCATGTTTACTATATTTCCCCACGATTGTTCTATAGATTTCTTCCTTTCCCATCTTCGCATTGCAATCACCTATTAGCATCTTCACGTCGTATCTAGGTATACTTTGGTAAACGACCCCATTTCTTCATAAAATTCATCTTTTACCTCTCCTTCCTGTACTTCTGTAGGGGCATGTACATTCAGTATGCTTAGTTTTCTTCCTTTTATTTTGATTCTCAGCCAGCATAGTTTGTCTGAGACCGGTGTAAAATTTACTACTCTTTGTTTTAATTCATTGTTAATTAGAAATGCAGCCCCCAGCATTCTGCTTTCGTGTCCGCTCTTTAAAAACGTATAATTATCAATTTCCATTGTCTCATTACCCTTCTGTTTAGTTTCTTGTATCGCCGCTATATCCACTTGATATTGTTTTAAAACTTGTACTAAAGATATTAGAGCCCCTTCCTCATAGGTCCCTCGGACATTCCACGTAACTATTGTGAGCTTCTTCTTCTCGTCCCATTTTTTATTTGTTTTAATCCCCAGTTCTTCGGGTTTTCTTCTCCAGTGTTCTCTTTCCTTCTTACTGACTTTTTTCTTTTGTATCTGTAAGAGTTCCTTTGCGGAGTATTTGATTCTCGTTTTGTAACTGGTTATCCCCTGTTCTTGACACTTTTTTTGTAGTTCTTCTAATTTCTTATATAGTGCTTTTCTTTCTCTATCCACTTGCTCTTCTTTCCTTTTTATTTCCGATATGATTTTATGTAATTCTACGCTACTCTTTTGCAATAAATCTGAACTACTCTTTTTCAATTCTCTCTGCATCTATTTGCAGCGTCTGTATATTCGTAGACACTGCCTGCATAATTATTTTGCCTTCTTCACTTTCCATTTTCAGTTTACCACCCGTCCGCGTGCGTATGCTTTAGATTGCGTTGCTATTGGGCGCGCAAAACTTTGACCTTCGCCTCTATTCGCGTATTTATCACTGCGCTTGGCTGTGACCAATCACATGCGTTTATTTCTCTATGCGCTCTTTATAGATGTTTTATTTCTTTTGGCAAGAGAAAGGAAGCGGTGTTATTCTAGAAAACCGTCTAGGACGAAGCGAACTAAACTTATAAACTATTTAAATGTGTTTTGGTTTTAGTAACAACTCGTTTGAAAATAATTCATATTCTATAGATGCAGAAGACAACCTTCTTGCACCAGACAACTTTTTGAATTATGTCATGAAACTTCTGAAAGTAATAAACAAGAAAATGACTTGGTGAATTTCGAGGATCTCTGGTGTTTAAAAGAGAAATATAATAGGTGAGAAAACAATACAGCTACTGCTAAGGGAGGGGTAAGAACGGTGTACCTATTTTATTTTTGTCGTTTTTAAATATTGCTTATAGATTTCTGATGCTGGAATTTGTAAATAATTATCACACATTTACTGCATCACTTACCTTCCTTTGTTGTAATATTTGAATGAATTGTAGTTATAGTTTAGGGCAGTAGGATGGGCCTTTTTTTTAATGTTCAATTGCATCGTAAAGGCCTTGTTTATAAAACTGTTTAAAGTCCATAAAGTTACACTTTATTGTACTAGTAGGTACCATAATGATAATGTAATTTGGAGTGAACTGTCACTGACAAGTAAATGGTAGTATAAATGCAAAGATACTTTAATAAGAAAACAACAAATTTGAACATTAACAAGAAAGAGTGCTTATAAATGAAAAATCAACGATTAATTATTATTATGGTAATGAATATTTATAACAAAACCGTTAAGTAAAGTGGTACTTTACATCATAGCAACCATTACAGCATTGTAATAGTGATTTGTCTTACGTTTGATAATACTGAAGTGTATTATTGCTAGTCAGTCCATGTCATATTCGAAGTTAACAGGTTAGGTTTTGTGTCAGTCTGTGTCAAGACTGTTGTAAAACCTAACCTGCTAACCCTCGAATTTGACATAGACTTACCGGTAGGAAGATGATCAGTCATACTTTTAGCGAAGATGTCTTGATATGAACCAATAAAACTAAATAGTCTTCTCTACGAACATTTATTTTAAAATTATGGGTGGCGACATGTTACGAAATAAAACTGGTTTCATCCTCAGGCCATAATGATCATTAATATAGGTAATCAAAGCACATTTTAATTTTGAAATTTTGATGTATTAATCAGTACTACGACCTTTATAACATAGTTTGCTGGTTAATTAGTTACTTCTCCAATCTGGTGTGTTTTTTAATACAATTTCCATCTCGTCTTCAAAGTTTAAAAATCTTAACCTCATTTTAACATGTGCTTCGACTACCTATATTAATGATCATTATGGCCTGAGGATGAAACCATAATTTTAAAATAAATGTTCATGGAGAAGACTATTTAGTTTTATAGCTTCATATAGACTTACCGTCCCACCAACAATACACTTTTCAGTATTGCCAAGTGCATAACATCAGCTGGAGCTGCTTATTGTGTTTCAGCACATTAAAACGAGTTCTGCTCAGCTTGGTTATGTTTAAACATTTAATGTCACTTTTCTACTGGGTCCGGCAACTGGTATCACCTATTTTTCAAAACCTGTCCTAAGAATAAAAAAAAAGTGGACGTGACTACCTCCCTGGACTTTCCCATACTGGAAACTGTTCATATCGTCTTTATTCAACAGTCTTTACAACATATCAAAATTTCAACTCGATGACTCACGTCTTCACCGTGATAAGCGTTTACACTTTCACGTAAATTGCGGGTAAATATAAAAGAACTAGTGAGTCACCCGAACTCCGTTTCGGTTCGCAAAGTTAAGAGAGATTCATTAATATAAATTTAAAAAAAAGATGCATCGACGGGATCGAACCCGGGGCTACCGCGTGATAGGCCAGCACGCTTACCGCAGAACCACACTCTCCTGTTTGAATAATGCGCGCACCCGAGCTAATAGTAGACAGCGATAGGCGCTCCGCTCTGCTGCCTAGAGAAGTTAATTAAATTATACTGCTGCCTAGAGAAGTTAATTAAATTATAACTGTTTCGCACTTTTTTGTAAATAAAAACCGGCCTAAGATCTAAGTCTGAAAATGAGCAAACTTTTAAGCCATCGTACAACTTAATCGGTCCAGTATCTTCGGAGGAGATAGCGAACAAACATAGTTACACGCAAACAAAGAGAGCTACGATTTTATGTTATAAGATGTGTAGTTCAAAACGTGACCACCGAGCTTCTGTAGATGGCGCCAAGTGGACACGGCTTGTTTATGTATTATTTTCCTCAAAAACGGCTGTAGCACCGAGGTGAAATTTTCTAAGTACCTGGAAATTATATTTTCTAGGGCATAAAAAATCGATTTTTTTATTTTCGCGGAAAAAGATTCTTTGACGCAAAACTATAACAACCGTTAGAATAAAAAAATTATTTTTCAAAAATAGAGGAGGAAGGGGGCCGGTGCGCTTACATATATCCACGAGTGTAATATTTTTTTGCATATTCATATGCTCCATTATGCACTGAGCAATTCAGTGAAAACCCCAGCTACCTATCTTGTTTTGTTTATTAATTAAAGGGGTTTAAATTTTCAAACTTCAAAGCTTCGTAGAGGGCGCCACATATAATTCATGAGATTCCTTATAAAACAGATCGATAGCCCTTTTCGGGGTCTATCAGTGTATGAAGTTGAAACAAATTCCTGTGGGCAGTTTTTGAGAAATGATTTGTAGAAAATTTCCAAAATTTTGAAAATTTGTAATTTAGGCCCCTTAATATTTTTCACAACACTTTTTATATCACCTCATGTTAGCCTTCATATACTATTCAGAAAAAAAAATCAATTGAATCGATTCATCCATTTTTGAGTAATAGGGCGTTAAACTCAAAATTTTCAAAAAATCATAGCGCCCTTCATTTTAAACCTAGCGAGTTCGGCAAAAAACTAACAGATTTGTCTTATGACCCTCTATCGTTATCCGCGATAAAATTTTCAAAATTGTAATCACGAAAACAGTGATACCAAAAAAACATGCGTAACTTCCGCTTCCGGTTTCGGATTTTTTTGAAAAGCTTATTTTGTCGATGAATTTTCGATACACCCCCGCATTCCATAGCGCATCAAAATCGGAGCAATACTTTCGGTTGTAGGAGCGTCACCCACCCACACACACACCCACACACACACCCACACACACACCCACACACACACCCACACACAGACAGACATTTTTTTAAAACCACTTTTTTGGGTTCCTAGAGGCCCAAAACGGATATTTCTGTGAAAATCTCGATTTCCAAAATTTTCATGGTTCCAAGACTTCCCTATACCTATGGGTATGGGAAAGTAAAAGCAATGGATTGAAACAAATTTGAGATGAATATCAACTTTATTATATGCAATTTTAGTTGTTATAAATTCCTTCATTTAAATGGCCTCCCTGAGCCTCGATACAGTACTGCAATCTTTGTCTAAAGTTTTGCATCACTCCCAACAATTCTGGTCCAATACTCTCTATTTCTCATGAAATATACATTCTAAGGTCTTGTATCGTTTGAGGACGCCTCTCGTAGACCTTTTGTTTCAGATATCCCTACAAAAAGAAATCAGGAGCCGTCAAATCGGGGGAATTGGACGGCCATGTTATGTCACCAAACCACGAAATCAACTGTGTTCACAACTGATGGACTTTGTATAAAGCTTTTAACAGTTTTAACTACGTATACACATTGATTAATTGGAAATTTATCCGTGATCTATTAAACTATATAAATTAACGTACACAAATCTGACAATAGAATTGTCAATAACAAAATATTGTTTTTGCCGGACCCTGTATATGAGATGAGATAAAATAGTTTTTCTACTCCAGTGGGATAAGTAACTCGTTACGTCACTCAATTGACACTATTTCCATTAGGTAATGAAGTTCGTTACGCCACTCAGTTAGGTAATGGGTTCATTACCTAACTGAGTGGTGTAACGGCTTCATTACCTAACTGAAATAGTGTCAAATGAATGACATAATGACATTTGCCTACTAAAATATTTTTGAAAATGACAGATCTGGCATTTCTCTTAATGCACTTTTCTCAATTTTAGGCAGTCGTAGATAAAATTTTGTACAATACATGTGTGATAATGCATCATTAATATACTTGTGTGCTTACATAACTCGTGCTACGCACTTGTTTGTAACTTACACACACGTATATTAATGATGCTCTTATACCACTTGTATAGTAAATAGCTCTTATCTACAACTACTTGGATAAGGACTTCTTACGTCACTCATTTGACACTATTTCCGTTAGGTAATGAAGTTTGTTACACCCTAGTGGTGTAATGAACTGAAATAGTGTCAAATTAATGACATTTGCTTACTAAAATATTTTGAAAATGACGGATCTGACATTTCTCGCAATGCATTTTCTCAATTTTGGGCAGTTGTACAATACATGTGTGATAATGCATCATTAATATACTTGTGTGTTACATAACTCGTGCTACGCACTCGATTATAACTGACACACACATACAGGGTGTTAATTAAGTACGTAGACAAACTTTAAGGGGCGATTCCTTGATAAATTCTAAGATAAAAAGTTCATACAAACATGGGACCTAAACGGCTTCGTTTTCGAGATACAGAGTGTTGAAGTTTAAACAAAAACAGTTTTTTTTTAAATTTGGAAAACGGCTAGAGGTATTTTAATGAAACTAGGTGTAGATTAGTATATCATAAAGTGGCATTGTTCAGTCAAAATAAATTTAATTTATTTCCACCAGTGGCGTGCATCGGGGCGACCTCAGTTATTTTATTTTAGAAAAATCTGGTATGCCACTGTTTTTTAGAAAAAAGTTTTGTAGCTGTTGTAAGATTGTTTTTTATTAAATAACATTTTTTAAAAGCTTCTTTAAACTGTTGAAAACAAAGCCGTTTAAGTCCCATTAACGTCCAATGAACGAAATTGATGTTACAGATTTTTCCATTTTTCTCGCAAGAGGTTTATTCTATCAAAAAAATAAAAGATACATCTTTTGTATAGTTTCAATTGATAAAGCTAAAAATCTTGTCGTATTGACTAAAACACAGTGGCGTACTAGATTTTTCTGAAATAAGGTAATTGAGGTGGCCCCGATGCACGCCACTGGTGGAAGTAAATTAAATTTGTTTTGATCAACAATACCACTTTATGGAATACTAACACACACCAAGTTTCATTACAATAGCTCTAGGCATTTTCCAGATTTTGAAAAAAAAAAATTTTTGTTTAAATTTCAACACCCTGTATCTCAAAAACGAAGCCGTTTAAGCCCCATGTTTGTATGAACTTTTTATCTTAGAATTGATCAAGGAATCACCCCTTAAAGTTTTTCTACGTACTTAATTAACACCCTGTATATTAATGATGTTCTAATCCCACTTATGTAGTAAATAACTAATACGGAATATTGAGTAATGCACTACAGTACAACTACGGATGAAAGCAATACCCTTTTTATGAGTTTGAAGGTTGATGCCTGACCACGAAGACGGAGTGCATTAATCCCACAGGTCTTTCATGCCATACTGACTTAAAGTATGTCACAATGATAATTAAAATTAATTATTACCAGGGGCGCCTCTAACTTACCTGCCGCCGAGGTGCTGTCTGATGTCATTTTTCTTTTTGTATTGATTAAACTTTTAATTAGCTTGCTGGCAATCGAGACAATAATAGTCTTTTTCTGTAGAATAACATTAACTTTATTAGTAGCGGGTCGTTATGTCATAATAAATAGTAGCCCATGCCGCGGGCGAATGTTTGCGAAGCCAGTGCTGTCAAGGTCAGTTACGAAATGTAATTATTTATACTCCACATCTGACTGTATTCATTACATAACGCTTTAATTGTTTAAAAACCACTACCTGTAACGCAAGAAGCAACTAGAATAACTTTACAACTTTACCTCCAGTTCGAAATTGTAGTTTTATAATCTCACTTCACTTTTAGCACATGTGCTAAAAGTAAACAGCTGATTTCTTTAACCACGGTAAACTATAACACGTCACTTTTAGTGAAACAAGCTAGCGCTAAAAGGCCTACTTTTAGTAGTGGTCGTAGATAAAATAATTAATGACTCAGCTACATTCCGGCGATATTTTAATCCAAATACAGCAAAAATTATTGAAACACATCACAAAATGTACATAAGCGTTAAAAAACGATAATTTATTTAACCCGGGAGTGGTCGCGCTATGGTCGATTCAACCGCACATTTTAAAAAATTGCTGTAGCTTTGTAATGCAGCTACTTTGCGACTTGTGCTTTTAAAAATTCTCCTAAAATGCATTTGTGGTATTTTTAGTGATATTTCAGCACATTTAAAAAAATTTTAAAACCGTTTTTTGTTAATGCGGTTGATTCAACCGGGGCGCGATCTCTAACGTAACTCAATTATTTTTTCATTTATCTTTATTATACTTTCCTAATAAAATGCAAGAGCAATGCTATAGTTATTAACGACATAAGGCCATTAGTAAGCATTTAACAAACGAGGATAAATTTGTGGCCGAGGCTAATGAATTATTCCGAGCCATGGCCATGGCTATTACGGGGAATTTTTCAGTCAGATTGACGGTTCCGTTATTGACAAATAACAAGTAGGTGTTATGAAAAAGATTTTTATTAGTTTACAAACATTCTGTTAAAAAAACTAACTGCGGTTGAACAGACCGAGGCGCGAACACTAACAAAAGTTTAGGATGCGCTACTACACTCGAGTTAATAATGGAAAAAAGAACAGAGCATGCATGACATCCACAAATCCATTTGTTTTCTTGTAAATGTCCACAGAAAAATGTTTTGTAAAATTGCGAGTTCCAATTTTATTTTGCAGGTTGAAATTTAATCCAAATATTTTATTTTAACCATTTCAGCTAAAGATACGGGCTTTTAAAATTAATGTTGAGAATACTTAGGTAATTATGGGAGTTACATGAGTACCTACCTAACCCGTAGAAAGTATCAAATCTGTAAAAGCTCAACTTCACTTCTCATTGTTGTGCAAGCAGTTATACCAATAAGAACCAATTTATTGCCAAAACAGTGCTCGGAACTGGAATACATTCATTTTCAATGTCAAAGATTACACCACATTTGCTTATAGAAGGCTGCCTTTATTCTCGGATTGCATTACATTTCGGAAGTAAATAAGCTCGCCAGTTTACAACATTTTCGGCTGCAGCATAGTTAGCCTTTGCATCGCATAGGTAAAACTGCTTCAGCGTTTTTGCCCATAATTGTCATATAAGTTTTGGTCCTATTTCGCATCCCCTTCAGCACCTGTCAGCCGCTGGGAGCATTGATACGAGCGAGTGTGTTAAAACAAAACTCATGTTATGACATACTTTGTGGATATTGTTTTAAATGTTTTCGACGCTATCAAATAGCTACCTCCACATCTCATTACTTAAACCTTTTTCTATTATAATGGTAGGATAGATGATAAAATATATTTTCAATTATAGAATAGTTACTTTTTTCTAATGCCATATAAGCTGTTGATGGCTACTAACAAATAACTAATGAAATTATTATTTTAAATTTGTTTTTTGCTCGGCAGTATGTTTCTTCATTTTTTATAAGTTTTAATAGCTTCTAGAACCTTTGGCAACTGTTTGATCAGCTTGTGTTTTTGATGACCATCAAGTATCACAATGCTTCTTCAAAGAAATTGTTGCATGCGACAGAAATTTATCCCACCTTCAAGAAGACGAAAAACATATTCAAATAATAAATTTTAAACAGTACTAAAAAATGTTATCTCCAACCAAGTTTCTTCTTCTTCTCATTCGTTGTTTCATAGTTGAAGCGTGTTGACATCTTTATGTTACAGTTGATGTATCCTCTTGCTCCACTGTGATCTATTCTCGACCACGTGAGTTGCTCCTTGGCGATTTGGGCCGGTTTTTACATTTATCAGATCAGCCCATTTACTTGGCGATCTCCCTCTCAGACGCTTCCCAGGAATTTCTCTTTGTATAACTTTTTCTGGCGTTAATTTATCTGTAAATACGAAAATGGTACAAACTTTATAACCGAAACAACTTTTTAATTGCAAAGTAAAGAGAGAATGCGAAATTTTGTTTGTTCACTAACTTATTTTAATATATTGCTTTTACTTACAGATTTTAATATGTTGTTTTTAACTATGTAGACTGAAGAAGACACTAAAGTGTTGAAATATATTTCTACCATTGAATTTTTAACCAATTATTTTATTTCAAGATGTAATTTTCAACCAATATTTAGCTGCAAATATCCTTAACAATTGAATGTTTTAACAACAGCCAGCTACCTATGTATTAATTGTATCTTATTACTTCAACACGAAGTGTACGAAGTATTGAAATTCCCTCATATCGAAAACCACTCTGAGTCAAATATCTCTAAAATTCGAGCCAACCGACTAATGAACCCACTATATCAAATCTTCGTCTCGGCGGTGCGGATCTTTTGGTAAAGATCCCAGCCCACTAGATCAATCCCCCGTATTGGGGGGTGCCTAAACGTGCTGTGTGGGGGATGTATGTTCGTATGTGTACACGATTCCGGTCGCCAGGAACCTTCCTGAAGTCAACTTTTGAGCTATGGTCGTCAGCAAAAAAAAAATTTTTTTTTAAATAAATAACTGCTTCATAGCATTTCATTGTATTAACGAAACGGAGTGATGCTGAGTATCGAAGTATTCTTGGAAAGCACGGAAGGGCGCTGTTCTTGGGTGGGGGGTACCGTATATTTTCTTTTATGTTTGCCACGATATTTCCACCTTCAATAGTCCATGATCCCGGTCAAAATTCTCTTGTGAAGATTCGAAGCTTGTTATACATGTCTTTTGTTTTGTAGGTATTACGGTATTAGCATGTTGTTCTACTACTTCACAGACTTTGTTAATATAGGCGTTTTTGTCTTTTCTGCATAAACGCTGTATTTCGCTATTCAGTTCTTTCATAGCTTCTCTTTTACGTTCTTTCAAGGAACCCTTGATTTTTAAGTTGCGTTGTATTTCTATTACTTCTAAAGTTTTTATAGTCATCCAGTGCTGTTTCTTTGATTTTCTGTATTGTGTGGTATTTTGCTGAGCTTTGAGTATGTATTTCTTTTTGCAGCGTTCCACATATCATTTGATGATGACTTTCTATTGATATTCATGTTTGTTTTGTATTTCAATCTTTTTGTTAACTTTATTTATAGTAGTTCCAGGCTCCTTTGCGAATTTTCTTTAGCCGCAGTCATCTTACATGTGGCGTTGTAACGTTTCGACCAGCGGGAACGCATTTTTCTTAATTAAAATCAATTCGCGCGTTCTCCCCTAGCGATTTCTACGTTACGTTACGAGTTTGAATTTTTGGCCCGCGCGGCCAAGTACGTCATCGAGAGATCCCCGCTCCACGTATGCGCTGCTCCCCCACTTAGAATACCCGAAGTGGTTGCTAGATGCACGAAGCACGAAGAGGGGCCCATAAAAGCGCTTCACGACCGAATCCCGAGGCATTCCTTCGCATTGACCTGTCGTTGCTGAAGACACGAAGCCGAGCCCCAGGTGAAAATTACCGTTGGCTTCCCATTCCATCGCATCCCGCACAAACACAACCCCCGTGTCACTGGGACTTGCAGCACTATCCCGGTGTCGTAAGTCATAAATCCTGACATAGCCGAATTAACCTATATTTGCAGTTACACGTGTTTTCGACATTAAACCTGAGATTCGAGCTTGAAAGTTGGCACCGCCGGGAACCAATTTTGGCGAATCGACTTCCCGACCAGTGGCGTCTCGTCGATTTTTCCAAGGCTCGAACTGCCGGTCCATCAGCGCACGGATGCAAGACGGGTTGCCGGAACGCTGGGTGTTCGCAACAGGACGTCCCGTATAATTGCTCGATTTATTGTAAAATACATTTTATTTTGTTCTAATGAATAATGCCGATGTTTTTAAATACATACAATATAATTAAACTGTCTAAAATTATCCTGGTGTTTGTTTGCTGGTCTCAAAGTGTATATCTGTCTGAACCAAATTAACTCCGACTGAGAAAGCTACCCGATGGTGATTAATTAATTCATTAACCCTTATTAGCAGAAGGGCAGGGTGTTACAGCGTAATCATGTGAACCGCATATTTGGGTTCGTTCGATGCCACAGCGCGGGCCGGCAATGCAGGGCTCTGATTGGTCTGCGGTCTCGCCAACTTCGTGTTCTTCTTGAACGGAAGATTCTTTTTAGTTTGAATTTTAATGTAATCTTTTAATTATTATATTTTTTTTTATTTGTGTAAGTGCACTTGGTGCATATTAGCACCAATAAATATCTACCTATCTATCTATCCAGATGAACAGACAAGATTTACTCTATTTTGATGTTAAGAAATGCCTATTTTCATCCTATTCAGAAACTAACATGTGAACAAACGAAAATGAAATCAAGCTTGGCTTTGAAATATTTGTTGTATGAATAATATGTTGTAGGTCTATGTCAAATTCGATGTTAGCAGGTTAGGTTTTGCGTCAGTCTGTGTCAAAACTGACGCAAAACGTAACCTGCTAACATCGAATTTGACATAGACTTACAGTACCACCAACATATTATTCATACAACAAATATTTCAAAACCAAGCTTGATTTTATTTTCGTTTGCTCACATGTTACTTAAGGTGAATTGTATGAATACAACCTTTTATTTGTTGTTTTGAATTTCGTCGTCTTTTAATACTTGTAGTTGACTCTTATATTTTCTTGCAAAGCTTGTGTAGTTTGTGTCGGTGTACTTCAAAAGATATATGAAAATTTATTTTTGGTTTAAACTATTTCAATCGATGCATTTTGTTTTAAAATTTAGTATGTTCAAAGAGCATATAATTAGAAGAGACTCAGGCTTATGGCTGTGATCGTATTGGTTGTTAATTGGGTTGCATACCCACATTTCTCAAATATATTTGCAGCGAGCAAACGTCCCTTGGACTTTTCTACCTGACACCAGCTGGCACAACCATAAAATTATCCCAGCACAAAGATTTATTGGCCATGTTGCCACATTCTCATAGCGTTCTGAGAAGGAAGTAGTGATGGGCAAAATAGAAGGAATTTTACAATCAAGATATTCGAATACGAGTTGTTGAAATGTTTGGTTTTGTTATTTCATATGACTAGGCGTTCTAAGAAGGGTAGCACGATACACCTAAACACGGTATGTCAGCTAATTCGCCCTAAAACCGACTTGACAGCATCCCCGAGCCGTTCATTTGAACTTTTGAAGTTGAATTTATTATTGCAATACGTACGAACGTAACAACGTGTCTCTATTATTCGTTTTTGACACGTACAATTCTTAATGAAATTATTGTTAATCTTCACAATGTAGTGGCAATTGCAAGTCATATGGGCCCCAGTAATAGAAAATTATTATCGGAGTTTGGAATTGGCTACGAAAAAACTTGTTTTTTTTGGACATCCAAGTGATAATTCTTTAAATATTTATGTGTTTGCAGATGCAACGCATCTCATAAAACTTGGTCGCTACCATATTTTAGATTCGAGATTAATTTTTGATAATTTAATAATTAATAAGCTTGGTTTTGAAGTGTTGCTAGTTTCTGAATTAACGCTTACCCACAAACTTAGCCGGCATCATTTAGGTACATGTTAAAAGGTCCCAGAGACAAAAAGTACGGCCAGCTGTTCAATTATTATCCAATTGCGTTGCAAAAGCCATTGCGTATTTAGGAAGAACTGAACATTTACCGTTAAATTATCCTTGGGAAAAAATTTCAAACGTAATGCAAATATTTAATGATTGGTTCGATATAATGAATTCAAGGTCAAATTTATAGAGTGCCCTAAAAAATAGTTTTATTAGCATTGATTTAGATAAGCAAGTAGATACTATAAACAAGACATCGCAGTTAGTTCAATTAATTAATAAGAGTTGGCAAACACCGGTCACTTCTCCATTTTCAAAAGGGCATATTATTATCAAACAGAAGTCTAATTATTTCAATATGTAGATAGCCGCTACAAAGTAGAATATCTTTTAACTAGTAGAATTAATCAAGATGTTACCGATTTTTTCCTTATATACGTGGCATCGGTGGTTCATATTGAGGAAGCATTCTTCAGCAATTTTTACTAATAATAAAAATGAAGTATTTATGGCCAACCCAAAAGCAAAGAAAAAAGTACATATTTTAGCCAGAAGTACAATTTGCCTCGGTTCTCGTATACGTATATATTTATAGATATTGACCTACCCGTTCTAGCGAGTTACAGCTAATAAATAAAGAACTACTTATTTTTTTGTTGTATTCGTAACACTTTTTTATTAAAAAATATCATTGGCCAACTTTTTGTATAACTGTTGTGGAAATAGGTATTTAACCAACAAGTGTGTTAATGAAGGCGATTAATAATCGAAACTGTTTAAAGCACGAACGAGCGATAGCGAGTGAGTGCCTTTAATAGTTGAGATTATTAATCGCCCATTAACAAACGCGTTGATTACAATTTTTTTTCGTTGGCCACAAAATTTTTTTTGTGGTGAAAAATTTGATTAGTACAACTAACCTCCATGCGAAATATCATCAAAACGTCAAAATCACAAAAACAGTTAATTAATGAAAAAGAGTGTATTAATCAAAAACAGTGTATTAATGACATCAATTAATCCATCCTTTTTTAGGAATTAACAAGCGGTCAACGAAAAATTTATTATTCGCATTTTAATTTACAAAAACAGTACCTAGACGTAGTTTTATTAAAGTTAGCAGTAAAATTTGCAGGCAAATTTCGTTTTATGACTGTCAGTGTGAGCGTTGAAACTTATTCAAATAAAAAATATTAAATAGTTATCTGTGCAACTAGTTTTGGAAGTCATACTTTTTTTCATGAATTTGCAGTGTGATTAACGCAAGAAAATGAGTGAAAAATAGTTGCTTTCATACGTGTCGGCGCCTTAGAAATCGGGACACGTAACATGTTGTGTTGTAATATTTAAGTTACTAGCAACCAGTGAGACAAATGTCTCATTTAATAAAACAAAAAAGACCGTTTTTCACGTGATTTCTCTAACAACAATATACCTTAAATTACTTATATATTAATTTTATATTAAACTATGTGCCCGACTTGGTTATTTTTTAACTGTAAGTTGGTTGATTCGTCAGGAATAACAGCTTTTACAAAAATATTCTTAAGAATAATTAACAACTAAAGTATTTCACAGAATCAGTAATGCGTTTTTCATACTGGGAATTAAAGCTCTAATTTGATTATGAATTTAATTCCGTAATTGTACTTACATTTCTTCAATGTGTAAATATTTCTGTATTGCTTCTCACGTTTTTCGGTCAGCTCCATTCTAAAGTTATTCAGAAACACGTTGGATGCTATTGAAGCATTTACCTGTAATTTACAACTTTATTCGTAAAGTGACACAGCGGCGTCATTTAGTTGAAATTAAATGTCCTAAAAGCACAGCTAATATGAGTCCTGAGGAAGCCATCGATAACAAAAAACTGTCTTATATGCAACTGAAAATGGACTACCAACTTTAAAAAGGTTGCATAAGTACTATTATCAGATACAGGGCCAACTGGCAGTAACTGACAGACAGCTCTGCTATTTTATTGTGTGGACGCCTCACGGTTTGCTCGTGGAAATGGTTTGTTGTTAATGTATTTTATATAGCTACACCTATAATAAATTTATTAATCTGTCAATTTTAGATTTTTAAAGATGCTGATTTGTGGACCGATAAAATGCTACCCAAGTTGATTAAATTTTACAAGGATCATATGACACCCTTGATTTTAAAGAAATTTTGAAAAATAGATAATCATTTTCGTTTTTGATTATCCATTCACGACAGGTAGGGGGCGGGGGGGAGGGGGGTAACCCCGGGTGAGATACTATATTCCGTTATTTTTCAGATCAGTAAGTGTTTCTTTTATTTTCATGTACTACAATGGCCCATCACGCCCTATCTGGTCCAGGGTATATGTAACCTTCGTGTTTTTTTCTTACTTATAAAGCAACTGCAACCAGGGACGGAATAGCCATACAATAAAATAAAATAATTAGGTACATTAAGTATACATACGTATGTATTTTTAAAATAAAAATTATTCAAACTAGGTAATTTTTAATTTAATCTAAACGAATTAAATTTCAATGGTTGTCTCTCATTGAAGTACATGAGCTGTCAATTTATGTTCCTGTAAATGTAAATAGCAAGTTAAATAATAATTTACATTTCGACTATTTTTGTGATTCTGATTAACTTTATTTAATAACGTTAACTAGGCCTACTATGCTTTTTCATTTTTTTTATGGCAGTGGGTTACTGGGGGAGGTAAAATATTGAAAAGTTATAAAAATAGTTAATTTAAATGGTGACCAATATTTCAAGTCGATTAGAAAAGTTTGAAGTATTTATGGCTAACCCAAAAGCAAAGAACAGAGTACCTATTTTAGCCAGAAGTACAATTTGTCTCGGTTCTCGTATTTATTTATAGATATTGACCTACCCGTTCTAGCGAGTTACAGCTAATAAATAAAGAAAATGAAGCATTTATTTTCGCTAGAGATTATATAATGTTAGTCACATAAAATATTTAAAACGACCATCTAACGAATTTAATGCTTTTATAGGTATTTTGATAAAACAATTTCCCACATTTTATGAAAATTATAAATTATATAACAGTGTAACTGTAAATATACAAAAAGAATGTATAACAATTATGAAATATTTTAGAAATTTAACCTGCGAAACTCATTTACATTATGTCATTTCTCTTTTTATTAAAATTATGATTAACAGCATTCACAAAAATATAATTCAAAAGGTACTATTGGTACCACAAAAAACTAGGACAACCTCCAAATCCATTAGCCATGCTTTTTTATTGTTTTAGTTGATTAAATGACCTTAAGAAACTGTCATATGACAGGTTAGAATTATTTACATGTCATAACATTGTAATATCAAAAGCTACAATATAAAATAGTTATAAAACTAAATTAACATGCAATTTGCTGAATAGTTACCCCGTTTTGTATGCCAGCATTACTCCTAGCTATTGAAACTGAACTTACTTTAGGCATGATTGATAGTGACGTTTTGAAATAATTTGAAAGTTAATCACATATCAGTTGCAAATTAAAAATTCAGATTCACACAGCTAAAAAAACGTTGTCCTAGTTTTTTTTGGTAACAATAGTACATTATAATAATTCTAAAAATAAACTTCCAATTTTGTCATCTCAATAAGGCAGGCTACAGTGAAATGAATGCTTCATTTTACGATGTTCCATAGATTTTTTTCGAGATATTATTAACTAAAAATAAATTTTAATTGTACAGAATAACTTGTTTATAACTTGAATTGAATTTCCTATAGCAGTCTTGCACGTGTGGCGGCGCGGCAAACACGATCGTTGACAAAGAAAACAAAATACACCGTTCATTTTGCATGGAATGTGCCGCCTTTAAAATAATCGTCTAGCGGTCATATTTATTTAGCAGTGCCTCGATTTTTTTGCTGAATATCAAATTGATATCATACGAACTCTAGCTCCAGTATATCTGATTTGAAAATAATGATAAATGATGTAGATAGGGGAGGTTTTTTGGATTTACCTAAGTCAAAAAATAATGCTGTTATAATATTTAAGATCATTTAGTAGCTTATTTGTGTATAATGACGTTTCTTTTACGCACAGTAGTAAAAGGCCATAAATAACTCTACCCTTAGCTTTAAGAGCCATTGGGTCGGATGTCTTTTGTTGTCGGACGGGTTAAATCTAGCCCAGATTTGCCAATGGTCCGTTTCCTGTTTTAAGTGACACTTTTGAAAGAAGCTGTAAACAAACGGAGGAGGTCGGCTCAGGGAGCGATTGAAATAATAAATGTTTTATTGATTTTACGGTGTTTTGTAATTTCTCACAATTAAAAACATTTTTCGAAATTATGCACGCAATTATGAAACTACAGTAAACTAGAGCTGATATTTACTTGATCACTCGATATACTATAATCAAAGAGCACTCAATGCTCTTTGCTATAATGCTGACAAAACTAATATAGCTGATTTTGTGAGGCCTGTGAAATCTGACACTTTATGAGGGTGACCGCCCGACTCTGTTTTGGCTAAGAGACAATGGGAAATTTTGTCCGCGTTTTGTAACCCAAGTTACTTTCGTTCGAAGGTTGTGTTAACCTTGGCAACACCGCACTTTAGTTTAAACCAACGAATTCTAGAATTATGGTTTTGCTCTGAGCTGTTTAACTGGGATCCCTCCTGCCAGAGGGATAAGACCTGGGAGTCTAGCGGGCGGGAGATTTAAGCTATACGCTAATACTGCCCAGCGCTGAGTCTCTTCTCATTATATGCTCTTTGGTATGTTCATATTATTTTTAGAACGTTAATCAATTTTAAGTTGCAATTAGGTGTTGACAGTACGTATCAGAGCTAATCCGGGTGTAAATAAAAACAGGTATAACAATTTACTGAACAATCATTTTACGTATTACTTATGTATCTGTGGATCTAGTACAGTACAGTACAATACGTACAGTATTAACTACATAAAGGAAATCGAGACATTGACCGAGCATTGTGCAGCACACCGCAAATCAATCAGGGCCCGGCATTCCTGGCCCGTGCTGTGGCATCAAGCGAACTCAAATACGCATACATGGTGTAATTTAAATGGCAAAAACACTACACGTGGCAATATTTTTCGTAAAATTTTGAGTAGAAAATCATAATAACAAAATGTTGGATTGATCTTCATGAGCTCTTCTACATACTCCATTACAAAAAACCTTTGTAAATGAATTTACAAAAATTAATTTTAAATTTGATAAGAGCTTGCAAGTAGCACCAATATGATAAACTAAAATTACTTAATGAGAAATAGCAATAGTGCCAACTTACCGCCAAATTGATCCTGCAGATGTCATATATGTCAAATTCCTTCTGATGTCAACTATCTGTGATCTAAATAAATTTCATTTTAATATAAGACTTAAGTTTTTAACACTACGTTTTGTTATTGCTGACGTCACAGAAAAAGGGCAATGTGTAACTTTACATAGGTAGGCGTGATGTTCATATGCACTGGCATTCTGGCAGCCAGTCTTATAAATGCCACTGATCTGACGTTAACTTTAATTCGCTGTTAAAATAAACAAAATCGCATCAAAACTTGTTTACTAATGAATAAAATGTCATAAGCACTTACGTTTTGATGCGCTTTTGTTTATTTTAACAGCGAAGTGGCCCTTATAAGACTGGCTGTAGATAAAGTAATACTGTCTATTACAGTATACGGCATTGTTGCCATACGTTTTTCTATTGAAAATCTAAAAATGAAATACGATGAAAGTACAAACCAATTGGTTAAATGATAAAAAATAATTCGTACTTTAATTTGACTAACACTGCTCAGGCAAATGTAAATTTTTGCTATACTGTTGTTAAGAATGTAAATAAGTGTTAATTTTCAGCTTTGAATGGCTTCCATCAGGAAAATACAACAATTTAAAAAAAAATGGTTTTTAGATTTTTGTTTTAATTTTAGGTGTAGAATATCGTAGTGTAATTTTGTACGACCGATTAGATAAATAATATTTAAATAAATTTAACCTGGTTATCTGACTCTGAAGTTGGTACATTTTAACATATAAGTGTTACCTGCACTTTTTGTGTTACACTGTTATTTGTGCAAATAAATATTTAAAAAAATTATTCTAAAATTATACACACATCTGTTGGCTTTCAACCCTGATCATTTTTGTCACTTTGACATTTGTAGTTTACACATTAGTTTAACTCGTTTAATGGAATGTAATCGTATCTCCACGTCATAGTTCAAACATGTTCTGCGTTACATCTCTCATCATTTTAATTGTAAGTCGTCTAGACAGTTTGGATAGATAAAGCCCTTGTAGCACAAAAGTATCTAAGATGAACGACCCTAGATTTGAGTGAAATATAGTCACCTACGTTAGCAACTGTTTATTATTATTCAATGCAAACTTGCACTGTGCGTCAGAACATCTGCATGATACCTATTATTATTTAATAGTGACTTGACTCGCCCTCGGCCTGGTGTGTGCGAGGCCGTGTCCAATATCAAGAATGGCGTTTTACGACCATTCAACCAATAGCTCAGCAGTAGAGAGTGTTTAATGAAGAGCAGTCCAGGTAAAGCTCCTGTTTTAAAGACACCGATTGGTTAAGTCATGTTTATTCGAAATTTAACATTACTATTTACAGGTTTAATATTTACAAAAAAATCACACTAAATTGAATAAAGCTTAAGACTAATGTTTTTAAAAATAGTTAGGACGTCTTGATGGGCGGGCGAGACGTGGGGCCAGGGGTGACCAGTGTAAGAGGCGTTGGCGGCGAGCTTCTTGGCTGGATGGTCGGAAGTTGACCAGTGGTGGGCCAGATCTTCTAGTACCTGGCGATCGCGTCCAGGTGAAGTCTTGTCGTGGCAGGGAGCTTCCTATGTACTTGGCGGACCTGGTGGTTGACGTTAAGCCGAACAGATGGTAGCTGGCAGAGATCCACTCTGGTCAGCAAGCAGTTGGAGCAGACCTGGAGCTTGGGGCGTCTTGAGGCCGTGCAGAGAACCGCTGAGGAAGACATACTTCGGCGGCACATGGCTGGCAGGCCGGAAGCTTGGGGCGTTTTTGGGTGAAGCCAGATGGACCCTTGTTGAAGAAGGCGACATGCCAGAGTTTCTGGAACCTGAGGCCTGGGCTGAGGCAAAAATCTTTTTGTGGAGCGAACCTTCTTGCAGACGTGGTGGATCTGGTATCCTTCTGGAATCACTGTGGACGTCGGCTGCTGGTGTAGGCAAGCCTGAGGCTAGAGCTTGTCGGCCGCACGATTTGGAAACGCGAGCTCGAGAGCTGGACGTGTTTGAAGTTAGCGTTTCGAAGTTCTGATCGCACAGAGATGGTGCGGATCGAGGAGCTGGAGTTGCTGTTAGATCAAAAATACAAAAGGTGAACTGGATGATTCGACCGTTGCGTCTTCGATCATTTCCATCTGAAATTCCCTGCGCTTATAAAAAAGCTTGGTTCTTTGTCTTCAATTTTCAGCGCTGTTATTGGTCGACGTGGTGAGAGTTTCAGCTTGTTTATCTGCGGATTCTTGTTTCTCTTGATTAACTCTTTTCTGGGCGGTTCCATCGTCGCGCTGTACGTGGCGTCGTGTTGCCTGTTTTTCTGTGTATGTAGACACCAAACTCGGTGGGGTTCGTGTAACCTGGCGCCAAGATATCCTCATGTGTGTAATCTCCTACATGTTATGGGTTTGTGTCGGCACTTAGCAGGCTGCCTCTGCTTGCGGAGTGATGTTGAACAGCGTGAGGCGTTTTTAATCCTTTGTCCGCAAGATTAGCAGATTTCAACAGTCGTTTGCAGGTTACCTACCTTCCTTTGTTTCGAGCAGGCCCCAGAACTTACGCATTTTAAATCTTAAGTGCAGTTATTGGCACTGGGCTGAAAATAAAGCGGAGTTTTTTTATGCTTTTATGCTGAGATTTGAGTTTGGTGTTGTTGCGATATATTTGAAGCAGGCCGCTTTTTACATTTTTCTTGCCGTGATAGTAAATCATTTAACGGCGACGGCGGATTTTACAGCTAAATTAGGGTGGTTATGTTCAGGCCAGTCTTTGTTTTGAATTAACAAAGACTGGTTCGCAGTTGGATGTTTTTCTGCCTCATATCAATTTGTTATTAAATCTCCTTTCAGAAATTCTTGCAACTGACTGAAAACATTCCTAATACAATTAATACATATAGTGGAGTAGATCTGGGGGAAAAAAAAACCCGAAAAACGAACTCTCTCTTTTCGAATTTCTTTTTGTAATTTCAGATGATCACTATAGGAAGACTACCGGTGGTGCGAAGGGGAGGGAAATTACCGATCAAAGATATGGGGAAATGGGTTTTTCGCGAATAACTCGCCGAGTTTCATCCCGATAGGAACAGTTTATAGGGGAGGAAATGAAGGGCTCGCAAATGCAAACAAAATGAACTTTGGGTGGTCAAAATCGGCCCAGCGGTTCGCGAGATATTGCGTTTTGAAGATCGAAAAACTGCGCCCGGAATTTCGCCGCGGCGGGAACCCTCCGCGGGCCGTGTTTGCGTTTTTCGCGGTGAAGATATTGATCTAGCGACTTTATTTTTTTTTCCCTGTTAGGTAATCCCAATCAAACTAGTTTGTCCAAATTTCAAGTGGCTAGGTCAATTAGGAGGGGAGGGGAAGGGAAAACAATAAAAAAACTTTGATCGGGGCGAACTTTTTTATTTATTGGCCGATGCGGGTCATCCAAACTGGAAAATCTTTGTTAATTTTTTCGATACAAGATGAGTCGGGGGTGACCAAGATTTTCGCGAAAATGAGAAAATGGCGGGCAATTTTCCGATTTCTAAAATTTTATTTCTTCATTTTTGCGGTGAAGGAGTGGAGTGGGAGACAATCTTTTTTGTCACCAGATTGCAATTATTTTCCCTTGAAAATGAGCCCCCTAAGAACCCGGTAGGACAATTATTAAGGGAGGGAGAGAGGTGAACGCGTTTTGCCCTGTAGAAGGGCAAGGGATAGGGCTAGCGACTTCGGGCAGAGCTCATTCTCAAGGGTAATAAATTCCCTTTCATGATTTTTTTATCGCGAAGCGCTATCTTGATTAGGGGCTGCACGCGCGCGTGATATGTTAATCACGGCGAGCGCGAGATGCCGGCGGCAGAGCCTAGCGCTCCCTCTCCTCTCTTACAAATACATATTCACGCTCTTCTCGTCTGTGTGTACCGGTGAGCTCCTGAGAAACATATCACGCGTGCAGCCCCTAATCAAGATAGCGTTTTGCGATAAAAAAAACATGAAAGGGAATTGATTACCCTTGAGAATAAGCCCTGCCCGAAGTCGCTAGCCCTATCCCTTGCCCTTCTACAGGGAAAAACACGTTCACCTCTCTCCCTCCCTTAATAATTTATTGTCCTACCGGGTTCTTAGGGGGCTCATTTTCAAGGGAAAAAAATCCCTCCCTTAATAATTTATTGTCCTACCGGGTTCTTAGGGGGCTCATTTTCAAGGGAAAAAAATTGCAATCTAGTGACAAAAAAAATTGTCTCCCACTCCACTCCTTCACCGCGAAAATGAAGAAATAAAATTTTTGAAATCGAAAAATTGCCCGCCATTTTCCCATTTTCGCGAAAATCTTGGTCACCCCCGACTCATCTTGTAACGAAAAAATTATGAAAGATTTTTCAGTTTGGATGACCTGGATTGGCCAATAAATAAAAAAGTTCGCCAGATAAAAGTTTTTTGTTTTCCCTCCCCCACCCCTCCTAATTGACCTAGCGACTTGAAATTTAGACAAACTTTTTTTAATGTGATTACCTAACAGGGAAAAAAATAAAGTCGCTAGGTCAATATCTTCCCCGCGAAAAACGCGAACACGGCCCGCGGAGGGTTTCCGCCGCGGCGAAATTCCGGGCGCAGTTTTTCGATCTTCAAAACGTAATATCTCGCGAACCGCTGGACCGATTTTGACCACCCAAAAATTCATTTTGTTTGCATTTGCGAGCCCTTCATTTCATCTCCTATAAACTGTTCCGATCGGGATAAAACTCGTTTCCCCATATCTTTGAACGGTAATTTCCCTCCCCTTCGCACCACCGGTAGTCTTCTCATAGTGATCATCTGAAAGAGGGTTCCCGACTCTATGAAATCACAAAAAAAAATTTCGAAAAGAGAGAGTTTGTTTCCAAACCCTGATCTACTCCACTAATATGTAGCTGGCTGTTGTTAAAGCATTCAATTGTTAGTGATATTTGTAGCTAAATATTTGTTGGAAATTCCATCTTGAAATAAAATAATTGGTTAAAAAGTCAATTGTAGAAATATATTTCAACACCTTTGTCTTCTTCAGTCTACATGGTTAAAAACAGCATATATTAAAATCTGTAAGTGTAAAAGCAATATATTAAAATATTTAGCTGCAAATATCAGTAACAATTAAATTATTCCTAATTATTCGTACTATAGCTTACCTTGTCTTATTCCCATCGCTTAAATGTTGCCTTCATAATCCTTTGTCTTACAGCATCATAATTTATAGGTTGAGGAGTACTTGAATTTATATGGCGTCCCACTTCTATGTTGAGAAGCCAGTTGGTCTTCCATGTGAGGCAAAGTTTTATAAATGTAGATAACTGCAATGTCACGCTCAGAAGTTTGTAACAGTTAATTTTTACTCCCTGTCTGTATATGGCAATTTTTGATCTATTTTTGTGCAGATAAATGGATTCCTACCATAAATTATAATACTTACCGATAGAATTATTATTATTAGTCTCCACTTTATGTACTTCTACTCAGCTCCAAATATTAAATAGGGAAAGTGTATATTTTTTTAATTATTTATATTTGTGAACCAAAATTAAAATGTAGAAAAAATCAAATAACAAAGCCAAAACATACAGGAATCATCATCCTCTTGGCATAGTCTGCAAACAGGTTCATCTCTATAGATATTGATCCTGTGCATAAATCCTCTGAATGCTCCAGTGCCTGTTAGTAGACTGACTACTTGCTTAATTCGAGTTCTGTTCAGTCTCAACAGGGTTTTGGTGGTTTGTCTAAATCAAAGTACTAAAAACTTGACACGAATGCCATAATTCCCAGGAAGAAGATTCATTTTAAATGAGCGATATTTACAAAAAATATACCAAAAAAGCGGATAAAAAAAAACACAGGCTGCGTTAATATTAATTTTATTTCCCTATCATAATATTCGAATAAATACTACAACAGACAAAACAACTTTTCGTATGTAACTTGTGGCACAATTTTTAAGCCTGACTTTAAAAGCTCTAAGTAATAATTTTAACTTTAAATATTTTCTAATATATAACCAGATCTAAACTCTTTCATTTAAGACTAACGTTGGTCCTTACTAATAATCATCTGGGTGTTTAGGAAAATCCCTAACATCACAACACTGACAAATAACGTCAGAACTCCAAGTGGCACCACAGGAGCCAAGCGCAGGGGACCCCTGGGACTCACTCGCCTTCAAAATAAATGGGGGCGCTCACCCCTTTGAATACTTTACAAACGTACGTAAATAATACAAGAAAACATTAGGAAAACGACCCAATGCGAACATATCTTATCTACAAAAATTAGAAAAGGCAACACTCAAATGAAGCGAACCGTTAACAAAAATACTGTAGGTTTCTAAGTGCACCAATTAGCAGTCAGTAATGCATAAGTGAATTTTAAAAATACTTCGTGTTTAGTATATGTAATACTTGATATCGTTACGACACTGACTTGTCGGCAGTACTAAAAGTAATGCTACTGGTTTAATGGCACATGGTATTACTCCTTCGACAGAGCCCCCTGACGTTTCAAGATGGCACCTGCAAGTGGCACTGCTTTTACAACTAACCACAGAAAAATTGGTCGCTACACCATAATACGTAATACCAGCTAAGAGAATTAAGCGAAGAATTCCTTTTTGCTCGACATTTCATATTCAAGCTCTTCGTTCTTGTACATCTCGATCTTCTTCTGAATATCATGAGATAGCATTTCCAACTGCTTGTCGTGCTTAATCTTCAGCTTCTCCTTCTCCTTGTTGTGTTTGATTATGGCCGTCTTGCGTTCGTCACAAAATTTCTTAGTGTTGTTCTGCTGTTTTTCACGCAGACGCCTTTCCTTTTCCTGTTTGGATTTGAGGGTTTTGTCGTTGCTTATCTAAATTGAAAATATTACAGTGGAGTGACAAAAGGTTCAAAATGTGTCGTTTATTTCTCAAGCAAAGAATCTGATGAGATTCATATTCTAATGAAAATTGACCGTTACAAATGCCCATGTGGTTGGAACTTTTTTTATACTAAATATGTATAGCTTATTTTATAAAAAAACACAATTTTTTGAAAATTCGCTGCAATATTATCAACAGTTATATCCTTTGCAGTAAAGGACAAATACAAGTGAAGAAGTTCCTAAAAGATACAATTAAAGTAGAAATTGAAATGAAGAGGGTAAAAGCATTCAAGAACAAAGATGAGCAACTAATTAACATAAATGAGATGGAGAACTGAGAATATAAACAAGCAGTCATGGTAAACAAAAACAAATTGAAAAGAACCATAATATACAGGATGGGTGTATACTGTGCTCCTTAACTATTAGAGAATCAAAACCAATTTTGGTATGGTAATACACGATCATTGGACCTACATTCTAAAAATATTTAGGATATTTCGGCGACCCTGACTCGCCTCGTCTCAGGCCATGTTCCTACACGGAATGAAGTAACCGAACTTTACTTTACTTACATACAGGGTGATTGACAAAAATATGCCAACACAAATTTGTGTTTTTTAAATAGAACACCTTGCATATTTTTGCATTTTTGTATTCCCCGTCACATTTAGAATAAAAATGTATAACCGTTCTGAAGATATTCCCACTTTAGTACCAAAATAGAGACAACTTTGGAGCCACGATAGTCTACTTACGAAATATGTGGAAATTTTTCGAAAAACTGTAAAACTATACAGAATGATTCATTTACGCAAAATGTAATTCTTCTAGTAGGTATTAATTCCCATATAAAAATGAGTTGTGAGCTACCATGCGTGTTAAAGTATGGCCTTTACTGGAAATGGGTATATTGGGGGGGTTAGAAAAAAAGATAGGATAAAAGCCTGGGGATCCTCCTCGAAAAACCACCCCAAAACTACTCCCAAAGGTAATTTTTTTTAGTTTTTCGCAATTTTCTCGGAAACGATTTATTTTCCGGGAAAATATCAAGAGCCCTAATTTAAAGAGAATAAAATTTCCTATCGATTAGTATATATAATATCTATAATGAATTAATAAATAGTCGAAAAAAAGAGGTAAATGTAGGGTAAAAATAAAAAAATGTGAAGAGCTTGACTAATACTACCTATATTTAATAAAATTAGAAACTAAACTTCTAATTATCTATTTATTTTGAAGAAGTTATTTTGAGTTATTTCAGTTATTTTAAAATTAATTTTTCTCGCTCTAAGGCGAGGCAACACTGATTTTAATTTTCAGCCGCACCGCAGTAAACTTAATAGGTTGAATGACCGCAATAAGTAATTCGTTTCAGAATTGGAAAAACAAGAAGTGGTCGTACTAAATTCTGCAAACGTAATAAAGAATTTGAAAAGAAACAACGATTTGCTGGGATTTGATTATATGGAAGAGCAATTAAATGGCAACAGTGACGCTCTTTCAACATCATAACCTGAAATTGAATATGACATAACCTATTTCTGTCATAGCTATTTATTACTAAAAAGTACCAACAAAAATTGCACCCTATCATAGCCTGCAGTGTTGAGAAAAGATCGTGAACGTCATATAGAAGAGCTAATCTCTGGAAAAACGTATTTGTTTAAATCTATATATGACGACATGAAAGTAAAGGCTTTACGATACAATATCCCCGTTGCTAACAAAACACGTTTGAAGACTGCTATATTAGACAGGTTTAAATCCATTTTGATTGAGGAAGTTGGTTATCGTAATGAAGTAATATTTGTTTGCGCTAAATCTATGAAAGACCTTGTCCAATCTTCTCTGATCGAAACAAACAGCCAAGAAGACTTCCGTATACTAAGCAAAGCAGCTCCAATATGCCGACGTGAAATAATGAGACAAAAAAAAAGGAATATACAGTAGAAGGTTTTCAAGCAAATTGTCAAGAGGTAGTGGTGTCGAACAAACTAAAATTCCTGATAGGAATATTATTGTATTCTTCAGAAAGAATTTTGAAAAAAACAGAAGGCACTATTCGTCAGTCAGTCAATATCCAAGCTCCAAGAACATACGAATCACCACTACCTATTTATTTGGGTCTCTTTATCCATTTCTTGTTCCGAAGTGCTCGCTTAGTCAACAAATTACATCAACTTGGTGTATCTATTTCTTATAATCGGGTAAAATACATTGAACGCATAACGGGTCAGTCAATTATACAGAAATATAACTCCGAAAATGTTGTTTGCCCTATAAATATGCGCAACGGTTTATTTACAGTTGCCGCTGTAGACAATATTGATCACAATCCATCATCGACTTCACCTTCCAAGCAAGAGATTACATTGATGACTGTGCAGCAAGGTCATTCACAACCTCACGAAAGCCACTACCAAATTTCAAGCTTCCTGAATCTTTCACGAAGTTGCCTACAACAGCTACTACAATGCCAAAAAACATTAGGTTTAGTGAAGTATCATTAGAAATTGACCAACAAAAAGAGGAGTTGTGGGCTACATCAGTTTCAGAACAAATCAATATAGCAAAAGACACCAAAACCGATATTGGTGCTTCCTGGTCAAGTTACCATGCTCGTCAGTCTAAAGAAGTTACTCTCAATACAAGCGAACTGTTTCCACTCTTGAAGGAATCTACAACTGATCCCAGGATGATTTTACAAGCAATGCGAAAGCATCTGTGGCTTATATCAATCCCGGAAAAATACCTATAGTTGCAGGTGATCGAACAATGGGGTTGTTTTAGAATTTATTTTTTGTTAAAAATAAACATACTACACACCAATCGATAGGAAATTGTATTCTCTTTAAATTAGGGCTCTTGGCATTTTTCCGAAACTATAGGATTCATACCTACTATTCTCAATTTTTTCAAATACAACACCCCGTATATTTTTTCATATTTGGATTCTCCGTGAAAAGTAGTTAGGTACATGGTGTATCCTCAAATTTTGACAGCTTCAGGTAAACTACCCTTTCTGTTCATGATACGGCAAAATTTTATTAAGAAAAATTGTTTAGAATGAGAAATTATGACCCTATACAAAATTTCAGAAGGATCTATCGACTTAGATTAAAACGTTATTTTTTAGATTAAACAAATTGCATTTATTAAAAATGACGGTTAAATCTAAGTCGACAGATCTTTCTAAAATTTTGTATAGGGCCATAATTTCTCATTCTGAACAACTTTTCTTCATACAATTTTGCCGTATCATGAACAAAAAGGGTAGTTTACCTGACAATAAAATAAAATTATTTAAAAAATAACGGTTTTTCCTAATTCGACAGATCTTTTTGACATTTTGTAAAGGGCAATAATTTATCATTATGAACAACTTTCCTTAATAGCATTTTGCCGTATCATGCACAAAAAGGGTGGTTTACCAGAAAATAAAATAGTTTTCGCTTCCCTGCCAAGGCCTACTTGTTTTTCAAAAACTGAAAATATTCTTAAAATTCTTTTCAAACCAAGCAGGACCGAATCCCAGAACCTTAAAATAAAATTCTAAAATTTTTAGTCCATCTCACCTCTTGTAACATCAATCCTGGGACACACTGTATATAAAGGAAAGTCACAACCCAGAGCCGAAACCACTGGTGCTAGAAACTTGAAATTTGGGTGGAAGGTTCACTTTGTTACGTAAGGTAGTGCTAAGAAGGGATTTTTTGAAATTCTACCCCTAAGGGGGTGAAATGGGGTAAAATGTGTTTTCACGAATTCCACAATATCTCTTACACCCGACAAGATATCGATTTGGTGTTTACTTGCAAAGATTATTAATGCAAATTAGGGATGTTCCGAATACTCGTATTCGTATTCGTATTCGCGAGTATTCGCTATATTTTCAATATTTGTATTCGTAATCGTATTCGCCAAAATTAACACGAATATTATACGAGTATTTGACATTAAAATTATAGAAACATAGATAAGAATTTTAATACATTTATACATTAAATAAAACATTTTTTTTAAATATTAACCATTCTATAACATTAAATAAAAAACAAAACTATTATCCATACTATTTCTAAAATTTTGCAGCGCGTACAAAAACGATGTTGATGTTGATATTATTCACTCAAGGTTATGTATTCGTATTCGTATTCGCGAATATTCATAAGAGTATTTGTATTCGGTATTCGTATTCGCGAATACGAATTTTTGTATATTCGGAACATCCCTAATGCAAATATCTAGAAACGTATTTTAGCATTTTGCCCTAATCACCCCCTAAAGGTGCAAATCTGGATTCAGAGTGAATTAAAAAACCCTTTGTATTTCCTATATTTATTGAGTAAGAACATTATTTTTTGGCATATAGATGTATTTTTAAAATATTTAGAAAGTAGTAAAAGAGATTTCAAAATTTTACTCCTAAGGGGGTGAAAAAGGGTAAACTGTGTTTTCACGAATTCCTCAATATCTCTTAGACCTGATGAGATATCGACTTGGTGTTTGCTTGCATAGGTATCTAATACATGTGTCTAAAACCACATTTCTGGATTTTTCCCTAATCAACCCCTAAAGGTGCAAATCTGGATTCGGGGTGAATTAAGAAACCCTTTGTATCTCCTATGTTTATTGAGTTAGACCATTGTTTTTTGGCATATAGATGTGTTCTTAAAATATTTTAGAAAGTGTTTTAAGGGATTTTTAAATTACCCCTAAAGCCGTAAAAAAGGAAAATTGAAAAAGGGTAAGTTGTTAAATTTATCAATTATTTTTCACTGTGGATTTATTCCAGGATAATATGGGCTGAAAGAATTTTTTTAAATTCCACCCCTAAGGGGCGAAAAGGAGTAAACTGTGTTTTTACGACCTACTCAATATCTCTTAGAGTAAATAGGATTTCCGAAATTTCACCCTCAAGTGGTGGAAACGGGTATCTTGCTATAATTTATGAATACAACATTTAGTTTGTACATATATTTTACTTGTATCTCATTGTTATACTAAAACTATAGTTTTATCAATATATACAAGGGGAATGACAATTGCGTAGACATTTCCAGGGGTACGACGTACGTGAAGCATAAAAGAGTTGTGGAGGACTTTTTTGGGAAAAATATTGTGTTCTTTTTAACTACAATATTGTTTTGCGGCGTTTGTAAGTTTAGCGTATTGAGTGAAGGGGAAGGGGGGGGAGGGGGGGGGGCGCCCTAGAATTCATTTTAGATTTAGAAGAAAAAACATTTGTAGCCCGTATGAAGAACGGGCATCTTGCTAGTTAGTAATATTTTGATTCTTTAATAGCGGATATTTCAACAATGGACGAAGTAATTATAGGCAAATTATATATTTTTGAAAAGAGAATTTTAAGCGCTATCCAATAAACGCATAATATATAGGGCGTTCCATTAAAAAAAAGTATACAATAAGTCAAAAAGTTCACCCGTGATGCTCTATTGTTTCTTTAAGTAGCAAATTTGGACGGTGTGGATGATAGGTACCCTACAATTTTTTTCTATCTGGAATAACCAAGTTGCTAGAAGCTGTCAAAATTTGAGGAAACACCCTGTAGGTACTAATTGATAATAGGTGTCATAACCATTAGACGAACCCTTTTTGAGATATTGACGCTTTTATTCGAAAATATTTTAAATACAAAATTATTACCTATGACAATTTTTTGTGAAATTAGTGATCCAATGAAATTAACTCTTTTCTAGCCATGTGGACAAAATCAACCAATTAGATTATCCTTACATTGAAAACTACCCAAGGGTTGTTATTACTTTGTGTACAGCGGTCAGTTCGGGTTGCTATTATCCATTCACAAAACTTGTGAACTGTCAATGTCAACTTTTTTAAATATTTGCTGAGTGTACCTGGAAATTACAGTTTTTTTGGGAATGTACTTTGGAGCTAGTGATTTCTAGTAATATTTAAAGTTAGGTTATGTTACATTTGTCAAAAGTTTTTCCTTGTAATAATTAACTATAGCTTTTTTCCCTTTTCAATAATAAAACCCTCTTTCGTTTCTGTTCCATTGCAATTGAAGTGTATGCAGACAAATTAAAGAGTTCTGGAAATTATTTTTTTACAAGAAAGTGTGACAAGTCAAGTTTTTAAATTAAAAAAATTTCAGTGCTGCCAAAATCAGCAAGCAGAAGTTCCAAAACAGAATTTAAACAATGTACCAACTTGACAGCGTTTTGACAGTTCACGAGTTTTGTGAATGGATAGTATGTTACGTCAAGTTTTTGACAGTTCGCAATGAATTATTTTTAAGAAGTCACATTCTTATAATTTTATTACAACTTCCTCAAGCATGTTGCTTTTAGGCAACAGCCATCCGCCGCTGGCGTCGCGCTGTTTCCAAGCAAAATGATTTTGCATCTACCGTTCTGCACCCAAATTGGGCGCAAAATAATAATTTGTACAAGAGTGATCCATTTTGTGTGTCGTGTTAATTTTGAGGTTAGAAAATCCACATTAAAAAAGTCACTTATAAAAATTTTAAAACCGTACTACTGGCTTACTTGCGTCGCCCTGAGTCGATTGACACCAAAATCAGCCAATTCGGCCCACGGGTTCGCTCTCAAAGTGGCGTGAAGCAAGCAAGCAATGAAAATTATTGTCGGATTATCACTGTCCTTGGGATATTATAGCTGACAATAGAACTTAACCAAATAAATAATCAGGTAGGTTTGCCGCTCATAATAAAGAGAAACAATTGCATCTATTAATTTGACGTTTGTCTAATTATTAGAATAATGTTCCATTAGTTTTTGTGTTTTTGCATGATCGTTTTGCCAATTTTTGTATAAAATCAATTCTTTTAAAGAAGAAATGATCATTATGATCTTTATTTATAGTGAAGCTCAAAGAAATGTTTTGCTTGCTAGCCGTTTGTACCGCGAACGATACCCAGAAAAAAGACCCGTGAAAAGAATCATTTACGAGCGTGGCTGAGACCAACATTAATACAACATGCATCAAAATAAAAACTTCACCATACATAACATAACAATAATTGGAACGCCAATGGCATTAAAGCTCAGAGATATGCATTCATTAATTTTTTAGCAAGACACAACGCTGACGTTGCTTGCATTTCGGAAACACATCTGATCGAAAACGAAACATTTGGAGTCCCGGGCTACATTGCCTATAGAAATGATCGCATAGTGCCTATTGCCTCTGGTGGGTTAGCGATCCTAATTAAATGCAAACTACACACTCATTATTACCCAAGCTAGCTGTAAGAAGTCTTAAACAATTAGAATTAATTTACAACTAAACGATGGGCGTCAAGTAAAAATAACGGGTGTTCATAAATTATCCCGGTCCAGCGTGCACTCACAAAATAAATTAATTTGAAGCGCATGTCATAACTCGTAATATACAGCGTCGGCGCGAATCGCGAATATGTCAGCTGTCATTTCGTCTCAAAAAATTGTTAGAAATACGTTTTCCTCGGCAGTTTTTGTTGAAAAGTCAGTTCTTTTCATAACTTACGTGTTATATCATCGCTATTTTTTACGTTTATAAAATGGTGTTCACATTAGAACAGAAAACGTTTATGGTGGAAAGTTATTTTCTCTTTGTGTGGGACATAGGATTTCTGCCGCGTATGTCACTACTGGTCTTATAATTGCTTTGTACACTCTAATTTTTACTGTTTTACTGATTTTCTTATTCTCCATTATCTTCCTGTTACTGTAAAATGCTCTATTTCCTAGTAATATTCTTTCCTTTATGTCTTCTCCTCTATTATTTTTATTGTTTAATTGCACTCCGAAATATTTGAAAGACGCTACTTCTTCAAATGTGTATCTATCTATTATCAGATCGCGTAGACAGTGGCTATCCCTTTGAAGTCTCATATACTTAGTTTTCTTTTCATTTATTGTTAATCCACACTTTTCAGCTGCTTTCTCTATCTTCTTGAACTTCTCTGCTAGGCCTGTTAAAGTTCTTGCTACAATCACAACATCGTCTGCATAAGCGATCAATTGCGCCTCTTTAGTTATTAATGTCCCCGTGTATCCTGCTTCTCTGATTATGCTTTCTAAGGTAATGTTAAAGAGAGTAGCCGAAAGTGAGTCCCCTTGCCGTACTCCAGTGTTAATCGTGAATTCTTCTGTAACATCTGTGGGAGTTTTTACTGCTGCTGATGTTTCACTTAATGTCATTTTTGTGAGACGTATTAGTTTAGAGGGAATTTTCATTTCATTCATGATTCTGAACAACTGTTTTCTTTTAACTTTGTCAAATGCCTGCTTAAAATCGATAAATAACATCTTTATTCCTATATTGTGTTCGAAGCATTTTTCCATTATTTGGGTCATTGTAAATAACGCGTCTGTCGTCGATCTTCCTGATCTAAATCCCTGCTGATAATCACCTAGCATTTGTTTCGTATATGCTGTTAGCCTTTTGTGTATTAGCGTAGACATGACTTTATATATACAGTTCAGTACGGATATCCTTTATCTAATAGACGTGTCCGTCCGGGACGCTGTTTCAGCAGCCAAATCGTAAGAGATAGAGAAAAAAGTTATTAAAGTTATGTTTGGAATGGTCATGTCAGGTAAGGAACCGAATTTCAGTCTCTAACACTAATTATTATCTTAATTATAATCCTAACTTTTTAGGTTAGATTCTAGGCAAATTTTATCAAGGCGAATGCGACTGGTAGTTTGCTACCAACAATGACGTCATATACGTACGTGTGGTGAATACGCGTTCTATTTGCAAAACGGTCTTTTTTGTTTTATTAAATGAGACATTTGTCTCACTGGACTGCTAGTTCCTCTATAATTGGAACAGTCTTGAGCATCTCCTTTTTTGGGTATAGGTATTATGATGGCTTTTCCCCATTCTGTAGGCATTTTTTCATTATCCCAGATACTTCTTATCAACTTGTAAATCGTTTTACATATACCTTCTCCTCCCATTTTAATCACTTCTGCGTATATTTCTTCACTTCCTGTAGCTTTTCCATTCTTTGCATTGTTCATTATGTCTCTTACTTCGTCATACGTTGGCTGTAATGTTATCACCTCATCTACACTTTCTTCTAGGCTTTCTTCTTCTGTTGTTTCCTCGTTTTCGTTTTAGTAATTTCTGAAAGTGTGCTTTCCAAATTTCACTTATTTTATGTTCCTCACATTGTACATTACCTTCTGCGTCTTTCATTCCCCTTAAGCTTATTCTGTTTTTCCTCTTTTGGTGCCGTATCTTCTGATAAAACGCTTTGGTGCAATTATTTCTGTAGTGCGTTTCTATTTCTTCCATTCTGTCATTAATCCACTGATTCTTGTTTTACTTACAAACCCTCACTGATACTTTCCTTTTTTCATTAAATATAGTCCTATGTTCTTCTTTTCCTGTATTCAACCATTTCGCTCTCGCTTCTTTCTTTTGTCACATTAATTCTTCGCATTCTCCATCAAACCATTCTTTTATTATTCTTCTCTTTTCATAACCGCTTACTTGTCTTCCTGCTTCATGTATGCTGTTTTTGATATTATTCCATTCTTGGTCAACGTCGTTATCTTCGCCTCTTTGTTCTATTTGCCGGTTAAATATTTCAGTATATCTCCTTTTTATTTCATCGTTACTTAGCTTCGTTCGGTCCCACCTTTTATTTGTACTGCTTTTTCTGTTGTTGTTATATATTTTCTGCCTCAGTTTTGCTACCACTAGGTAATGGTCCGTATCAGCACTCGCCCCTCGAAAGGTCCTAACATCCATTATTGCGCTAGCTTTTTTCTTTGCAATTAAGACATGATCTATCTGGTTTCCGCTGTTTCCTCCTGGTTTAATCCAAGTTTCCTTATGTATTTCTTTATGCCTGTATTTTGTACTACTAATCTCTAAGTCTAATGATGCTGCCAGATTGCACAATTTGCTTCCATTATCATTTGTCTTTTCATGTATTGTATGTATATCAGCAACTAACTTCACGTGGTCTTCCTTGCCTATTTTCGCATTAAAATCACCCAGGATGACTTACGTGTCTTGCTTAGGTATCCTTTCACACAAGTTCTCTATTTCTTCGTAAAATTGCAATTTGTCATCTTCATTAGCTTCTTCTGTTGACGCATACACGTTAACCACCGATAAGTTCGTTGTATTCCCTTTTATCCTTAGATAAGCTATTCTGCCATTAACTGGTTCAAAGTTCAGCACATTCTCCATAATTTTCTTTGTTACTATGAACGCTACACCATTTCGCTCTTGTTTATCTTCTCCCGAGTATAATGTTATATAACTTTCCTTCTTTATTTCACCTTTTTCCTTCCATCTCGTTTCTAGAATTGCTGCTAAGTCTATTTTGTATCGTAATAATTCATTGGCCACTTCCGGAATTTTTCCTGGAATTAGCATTGTTCGCACGTTCCACGTACCAATTAAACAATATTATTTTTTTGCTTTTTTTTCTTCCTTGATAATCTAATTTTAGTTTTTCCATCATTCATTGCCATTTTGTATGTTTTTAAGTTCCATGTCGTAGCCGGTGTCATTATCATTTTTCTCGCGTTGGTCATCTTCGGTCTGTTATCAATTTTTACTAGTAATTTTTTGACGGTAATTCTCGTTTTGGTTTAAGTTTGCCTTCATTTGCATCCCATATGTATACTCTCTCGTCAGTTATTAGTTTCTGATATGCCACTTTTGCCTTTCTACCTGCATTCACTTCTTCTCTTGCCGGATCCCCTAACTTCTTCTGGATTCGCATTTCTTGAAATGTAAAGTCGTTCTCCACGTATATCTTAGTAGTACCCAGCCTACTTTTATTTTTCATACCTTCCATTTTCTGGTCAAATGTTGCTAGCTTCGTTACTGTTACTTTGCGCTCTTGTTGTCTTCCTACTGTATATCCTTCTAATACTGTGGTTGTTACCCCTATCTCTTCTCTTAGAAATTTTTGCACTTCCTCTTTCATTTCTTCCTTGCGGAACTGCTTTCCTTTAATTACAATATTATTTTTCTTCTTTTCACGTTCCTGGTTCTCTATTTTCCTCTCTAGCTCTCCCATTCTTTCCCACATTTGGACCTTTTGTTTCTTCCATTCTACTTCTTTTTATTGCATCTTCTTTCATTTTCCTCATCTCCTCGTTATTTCTTTTCATTTCTTCTTTTATTTTACCGACTTCTTCGTTGTTCTTCCTTATTTCTTCATTGTTTATCTTTAAATCGCCTTTCATTTCTTTCAGCAGTCGCATTATTTCTTCCATCTCTGACATCTCTTTAACTTCACTCTCTGCTTGCAAGCTTAGAAACGGGGTTATACAGGTCCTGCCTTCTCTGCTTACTTCTTTCTTTGTTCTTCTTTCTTCTCCCAACTTTTGGTGGTTCTCCTTTCCAGGGGGTGATCTGACTATTATTTTGCTTTTTTTGAAAGCTTCTTGTGACTCTGTTTCCTTTTCCCTTCTCTGCCTTTTTAAATATTCATCTAGCGTTGCCTCACTGTTGATTCTGCTTCTAAATTGGCTCTCTTTATTCATTGATTTTCTTTTCTTATTTTAAATTTCCGCATCTATTTTGAGATTCTTAAGTTGTCACCACTGATTATTTACATTTTATGTTAGTTTCAGTTTTTAAATCGCTGTTGGTGTTTATCAGTAGTGCATAGCACCTCGCGTGTTTAGGTTGTATCCCGCTTTTCTTTTCTCGGTGAATTAGCTGCTTGACACCACTTTTGTAAAAATCTTTTATTGATGCTGTACTACTGACTCTCTGTCTTGGCTTTCCTTTATTTTCACTGATTAGTCGTTAACTTTTATTGTATAGGTTTTTCGCCCGTGTGCAGATGTCTACGCCTTGTTGAGAGCAGCTAAGATCGTTTACCTGCAGTCCACTTTTGCGATTAGAACTTCATAACGCCCCTTGTTTATTTAGTTGCACGTAGATGCTCTTTGTTTACACGCGAAATTGGTCTCTGCTTTCGCACGGATATGCGTACGTCTTTTCACTAGTGTGCGTTTTTGAATTTCATGCGAGTTTTTACAGTTTTAGGTTGGTACTTTGGTAGACGTTTCTAACGATTTTTTTCAAACTTTACATTTTTATTACATTTTTAATGTGTATTGATGTGAGCTAGGTGATTTTCCAGTTGAATACTTCTAAAGTGGGCTTCTCTTGTTTTTTTTTCTATTTTTTTATTAACTCCTATTTTAAATGGAACACTCGGTATATTATTGCATTTTTGAATTCAGCTTTAAAATTTTAGAGAAAATTTGTCTTCTCAACTAACGCTCTACTTTGTACCGTTTTTATAGAATTTGTAATTTTTGTAAAATTTTTAACAAATGCTTAAAAATTAAAAATAAAATTTTTGACTAATTATAAGTTCACTGTAAAAGGAAGTCGCGTGAGTAATCACACCAGATTTTTTAAAAGTCAAAATGTAAAATCTTTGAAGGGCCGCACGAGAAAGTATGGCGGGCCGTAGGTTGCTCATCCCTGGTCTACAAGAACTCAACGACTTGGCAGAACAGAACGTCGTAAAACTATTCCGGGTACCAGGTCATTGTAGTATAGACGGTAATGAGAAAGTCGATTAACTAGCAAGACAGGGATCGACTGAGGCTTACCATGGCCCAGAACCAGCCTTAGAAACATCAAAAAGTGCTATTCGAGGCTATGGAAGTGATTGGATCAGCACTCAACATGAAGATACTGGATTGACAGCCCAAGACAGAAAGACAAAAAACTACAGCAAGAAGAGAACTACAGAACTACTTCTCATGGACAGGGCGCAACTCAGGATCGTCACAGGTCTACTAACAGGACATGCGACTGTTACGGAACACCTGTGGAATACAATGGTGACCTTACTTGTAAATTCTGCAATACGAAAGCAGCGTGTCTGTGATGCATTGAGAAAAAAAGAGACCACACATATTCGGCCAGCCTACTATGGAACCAATGAACTTTGCTACACACTCCGTGACAGACCTATATTTTTTGATACATGGAACAAAGATCACCGAATCAATGCTAGCTACTAATTAGGGCATGCGCGATAAGCTTTTAGGCTGCAGTGTCTCTGGTTGACGCGCCCTGAGGGAAAAGTCAATGCAAATTTAAAAAAAAACAATGAAAACTGTACACAACAGTTCACATACAATGGAATAGTACAGGCAGACCTTGCCGTTCGCGGGGGTTACGTTCCAGAAAAATGCCGCGATGCGCAAGTAAACACATAAATGATAAAAACGGGGTTACGTTCCATAAACTAGATTTATTTATACTATGCAACCTCAAAAAATTCAAAGATACATAAATGTGCATATACAAACTAAAATTCCATACGTAATGTAACGGCCTGGCGATCAGGCAGCTGCAGAATTATGAGTCACCGCCGCCGAGACGATCTTGGAGCCAGCTGCGGACGAATGAGTCATTGTTCCAGGTGATGCAAGAGCGGCCCCGATGCGGTGCGTCATGCATTTGCCGGAAAAGCGAGTAAAGCCTCGATTGTTCTAGAATGACTCATTCGTGATGTATCCATACGTGTCAGCAGGAATAGACAGTTCAGTTCTCATCCAGTTCTCTTCAAACTCGAAGGCGTAAGGCCGCCACATAAATAAACGCGTGTATAACATAAATAGCCACATAAATAATTGATGTTTAATCCAGTGTAAATAAATAGAGTGTATAACCATATAAATCATTACTGTTAAGCCGTATATAAATAATTAGTGTATCGCTGTTAGAAATAGTGCCTGTAGTTTATAAGTAATTTGTGTTCTGCCTTGATAATTCGTGTGTTTGTAAATAATAATAATTAATCATTGTAAATAAACGTTTAATACAAGAAGCGTCATATAATTTTCTAAAGAGCCCGAACGTAAAAACGTAACAGTAACATAAGTCTGCCACTTGAATCTACAGCTCGAATGCCCATTTGTTTATTCAAGATATAATTTTACAATTTATTTCAGGTCCGATTTGGTAATAAGAGATTCAAAGGAATAGGCTCGATAAGTGTGTTTACAAGTTCGTGATAAATAATGTTATTTAGGTGTTCATGACATAAACCGCATACGTTTGCTTTATTTACTTAGTGTGTGAAAGTTGAAACAGTTAACGTTGGCAATTCCATCCGCGAACGGCAATGAAAAGGGAGCACATAAGTGCCCTGCGTAAGATCAACTCAGCGAACCGCAAATCCGCGAACGACAAGATTTGCCTGTATATTGTAAGACGAGTGTGAAAAGGATGCCAATGGAAAACGTATGTGAGAGGTAGGTAAAGCCAATAGGAAAGAAAACAGTAGAATGACCGAGAAAACGATACTGTACGGCTAGATTTTGCTGCATAAAAAGTTTTGACACCTGGCCGTTCCACTTTATAATAAAATTCTCTTCACATCCAAAACTTTACTAATGATGAAGTGAATAAATCTAGAGCACTTTTTTGCACTTTTTTATTTTACAATACCATTCGATACAAGGCCAACGTTTTGACAATTTGCTGCCCTGAGAAAGGCAACAAATAAAATTGCGGAAACGTTAGCCTTGTATCGAATGGTATTGTAAAATAAAAAAGTGCAAAAAAGTTATGATTTATTCATTTAAACAATCCACTTTATATGAAAAATAATGCACTTCAACAAGAATACACAGGTCTGATAAGATTCTAAAATTGAAAAAATTAGCGACACATTTTTGGGTATGATAGGTTCCATAATTATAAAAAAAAAACAATCAAAAATTTGTACCTCTTTCGACGTTTCAACAGAAATCTTGGCCTGACGGGCGTTCATCTCCTTGAGTTCTCGCTCGCACTTTGCTTCCAACTGCTTCATCTGACCAGCCTGTAGTATTTCCATATGCTTTCGAAGTATGTCACGTTGATCCTCAAGCTGGTTGCGCAAGAATTCCCACTCTTGCTTCCGGTGGCGTTCCATTAGTTCACTCCATTGCACCGTTTGCTCTTGCACCAGCTTACGCACAGCTGGGTCGTTTACAAGGTCAGTTTTGCTAGTGCACAATGATTATAGTTAATTTAGGTACGGCGAGCCAGAATATGCACTTACTTTTTACCCTTAATGAGCTTATCGATAGCCGTACACTGAGCCTTTTGGACAGCTAGCTTCTCTTTAGTCTGTTTCTTCTTCAAGGTTTCGAGCTCCTTTTGCTGTTTCCGCGTACTCTTCTGGAATCCCTTATCTTGCCTTATGTACTCGATGGTAATAGGTTCGAATACAAGAGGTTCTACAACAATAAATGTTATTTTGACGCAAATCAACTAAACTTGAGCAACAACCTTCTTTCTTTTCTTCCTTTTTCTCCATTTTTGTTCCTTCACCCTTGCTGTCAGTAACCTTTAAAAAATTACCACATTTAAGATTACGTTTTTAAAGTGAATCGATTCAGTCTTACTTCGATTCCCATAGAAGACATTTGCTCATTCTGTTTTTGCTGTGCTCCCATGAAGCCTCTGGGATCACTCAGTGCCGCCATGAAGTCTTCGAATCCATCAGGAACATATATTTTAAGCTCGATATTACAAAACAGCATGGGAAGTGACATAGGAAAATTGGCTTCTGTTCTCAAAGATATATGCCGGTAACCAGCCTGCAGACCATCAAGAGGAAGAATGCGTTGTCCTAGTAGCTTTCCTAAACGAAATTTATGATTAGGCTAATTCTAAATGGAGTAAAATAAAAATATTTATACCGCTTTCATCATACACTCCAAAACGTAAAACAGCCAAGTCAGGTAAAACAACTTTCCTGAATAAGAATGGTTCTTCATTGTATACGGGGTTTAAGCCATTGCCAGGTACCATGCGTGTTCGAAATTCCTTTCGTATTGTGTCGGTGGGCAAGCCGTACATATCTACTTCAACATATGTGCCGACCTAGATATCACAGTACACATTTATACAAAAATTGAATACTATAAAAAACTGTAAAATTTTATTGCAAGGTGGAAATTCCATTTAAAAATACAAACAAACTTGTATACCATAAAGTGAAAGAAGACTTAAGCAAATCTTTGAAAATGAAAGTAAGAAAAAGAGATTTTCCGTACCTTCTTATCAGATAAGAACTGACCAGATATGACTTGAACAGAGCACTGTGCAGCAATAACACCATCAACAGGGCTCTCTGAAAAAGGATCGAAAATGCGGTCAGAACGTCTCATGAAGTCAGGCTTCAGTAGATATCCACAGTTGCCGTTGTACTCAAATTTGCCTTGATTCAACTGCATGGGCAAGTCAGAGGTTTGAAAGTTTAGAGACACCATTTGACAGCCAGCATTCCAAAACACCTAAAACGTAACCTCACAAATAAAGGGTATTTAAGTTTCAATTTTAGATGTCCATACTTGTGGCATATAATTTGAAGAGTTTGCTCGGGTGCCACTGGGGTAGATGCGAGACATTTGCCTCTTATTGTAATTCACAAATTCGATGGCTGATGATTTTAAACAGTTAAGTCCTACCGGCTCCGAGAAGCTAGACATGTTGTAATGCATATTCTTGTCTGAAATGCAATTAAGATGTTCTGATAGTAAAAAGTCCACTAGACTACAACACAAATGTGCACAAAAAGTAGTTTATTGAATAATAAAAGTTTAATTTTTCACAACTTCTTATCGTCTTTAGATATGTACTTCAACAGCTAACTCGTCTTCTGTCGAATTTATTTCTACTGTAATTTCAGTTAATAAACAGCAACCATTTACTCATTAAGCTCACTAGAGACGATAATAATCGGTATCGGTCATATTGGCAAAAATGAATCAGTTTTCTGAATGATGTAATTTTTAACAGTGGTTTATTATGAGATGTTTTATTGGACTTTTCCACCGTCTTGGGCATTTATCACACGATGTTTAGGGAGTTTTTGATCTACTCCCGTCCTCAGGTGAATGAGCTCCTGGTTAGTCCTTCTCAGGACTAAGAGAAGAACCTGTGTGTATGTATCCGATAAAGGAAAAATTCATACAAAAGTCTCTGACAAATAACAAACAAGTGCTATCGATCAACAACGTAAAAAATGTTCATGGCTAGTGATGTGGGTCGGGTAAATACCTAGTTGGTAAGATATTTACCCATGCGTCAGGTAAGTACCTAAAAAGTGGGTATTTATCAAATTTGTATTATTTAAAAAGCTACGCTTTTACTCACAAAATAATGTTATCTTAATAAATAAAACTACCGTACATTGCCATAATTACGGACGTGTCTCTTATTCCGGACATCTTTTACCTTCGATTATATAAAACTATGCCATCTATTATCTAAAAGTGTAAGTTCGAAATGGAAGGTGATATGTTGGCATAGAAGGTTACACTTTGCTACAAATACCACCACTACTGCGATTATCGGTTTCCCGCGCACTAATGGCTGAAGGTCATCACGTGTGCATTTCTGCGTTAAAGTGAACCTGTTTAAACTTCTTTCTGGAAAGCGTAATATATCTATAATGTTTGACTGAAAGTTAATAATATAGCTAGGGTACAGTGGTAGGAAAGTAATTCAGTAGTATATTAACGACAACATCAATTTATAAGGGTTAATTTTAATTGTTTACAAATTTCCACCGTTTTGGCTGTAATTCCGGACAAGCCGTTTTTAAATGTTGTGTTGTGCCATTTACAGATCTGTATTAATGGCGCCTCGAAAAAGGGGGAAGCTAAACGAACATGACCTTGAGAGGGCTTTGCGGGATGATGCTACGGATAAATTGTCCGTTCGAGTCCGCTGAAAAATACGGCATTGCAAAATCTACATTGCATGATAAATTTAAGGGGAAGTATTTTTCGGAAAAAGCTGGTCGGCCTAATGTATTTTTGGACCGTGACGAAAACAATATCGTTACTTGTATAACAATTGCGGCTAATTGGGGATACCCCCTAACACCCGCTGATGTTAAATACATGATAAAGAGGTATTTTTTATTTGAGCTTCTACATCTCTTCGAATGTTTATGTTAAAGTCTACACATTACCCTTTTTCTGTGACGTCAGTAATAACAAAACATAGCGTTTAAAACATATGTCTTACATTACAGTGAAATTTAAAAAGATCATTTAGATCACAGGTAGTAGACTTCAGAAAGAATATGACATATACCTAACCTTTAATGTAAGGGATGCTCATTAGCACATTATTCAAACCAAGACATTCTGGACCTATCTAATCCAATGTTTCTTCTCTTCGAAGAAGTCCATAACGCTTAAAATAAGATTTTAGGCTTGCTCGCTTGCTTATTATTGTGCAGTATTTTACTGTCATTTTGGACAAATGTCACATTGACAGTATTATAAAACAAGCCACACTTAAAGCGGACCTGACCAAAAACTGCAGATTTTTTGTTTCGGCCAGTTCCTTATAGTTAAATAAAGAGAGAAAATTGTTATGTCACAGCAAAAGTGTAATGTGTAGACCTTACCTACCTATGTATGTAAAGAGTACTGTTTTAAGTTATTATATTAATCAAAATGTAACCAAGTGCCTTAATGTGTGCCATGAAAGTATATCTATAAAAATGAAAATATGGTCATTCATAAATATCTATGTATACTGTAACGCAGCCTCACTCTGAGCCCTACACCTACTGAATGATTACTTTAAATTGCCCCCGGTTCGCTAGCTTAATCAGTCGGTGTGCTATGAGACTTTTTTTTCATCCGCAGAGTGGCTAAAAGCAGCCAACATCATTTAAGGTCTTTCTCATGGACATCTGAAATGTTGTACTCACCAATACAAATAAAAATCCCAACAGTTTACCATAAAGACATATAATCTGTAAATAAACACACAAAAGAAAATACATATAAGCCAATACAAAATAAGGCGCTAACCCGCTACATATATGCAAATGCTTGAAACAGATACTTAAAAGGTCTGTTCGTTTGACTGCTCTAAACTGTTCCGAACAATTTAGAGCAGGAAAACGGCGTTCGTTTGAGATCGAGCAGCTGCTCCGAACTGCTTGAACTGCGTTCGTTTGATAAGGTGCAAGGTGCTCGGAACTGCTTGGAACAGCTTTTCTTACTCCTGGTCTTTAGGAGGAGTAAAAAGTAGCAAACTTGCGCAGTCGTGTAAAACAGGTGAAAGTCAGCTGTTTTGCGCGTCTTCCGTCATGCCATTTAATTTCCTAATTCTAGCGTTCGAATTTGTGTTTGGTTGTGTTTAGCATTGTTTAAAATTGTTTAAAAATACGTCTACGTCATCCTCCACTAGCATCATTTTCACAATTTCATCCATAACTACGCAGAATAATAATATAAGCCCGTACAAGCGCGCCTCGCCAGAACATAATTAATTTTTTCGTTGACCACTTGTTAATTTCAATATTAATGAATTATTTTTCCTAAAAAAGGATGGATTAATAGACGTCATTAATATATTGTTTTTGATTAATACACTCTTTTTCATTAATTAACTGTTTTTGTGATTTTGACGTTTTGATGATATTTTGCATGGAGGTTAGTTGTATTAATCAAATTTTTCGCCACAAAAAAAGATTTTGCGGTCAACGAGAAAATTTTGTAATCAACTCGTTTGTTAATGGGCGATTAAGAATCTCAACTATTAAAAGCACTCACTCGCTATCGCTCGTTCCTGCTTTAAACAGTTTCGATTATTAATCGCCTTCATTAACACACTTGTTGGTTAAATATTTGTTTTGTCAACAACATCAAACTGCTCCAAACTGCCCTAAAACCGTTCGTTTGTTTCTGCTCGATTCTGCGCAATTAGTTTGCTCGAACCTGCACTAAACTGTTCTGGTGACGTCACGCTAAAGTGTTCAGAGCAGTTTAGAGTAGGACAAACGAACATACCTAAAGGTTCATTTATCAACGCAAAGTCAAAGGGCGCGCACTAACAAACTTAACGTGACATTGTCTATTCTTGAAACATAGCGAGGACACGCTCAGATGACGTAACCGCGAAGCTCTGTCCGCAGGGGGTTCCCCGTGCTAACAAACGTGAGTGCAATTGCTCCAGATGTTGCAATATTATTTCACCTTGTACGACGATTATAGCTAGCAGCTGACCTTACTTTGGGGCCTTCCCGATGCTCTAGTCGTATACTAAGACAGGTGCTTTTCTTATGCTGTTGCAACGATAATTGTCTTCTGACAAAGGCTGCAAATGCAGCAGCATTTGGCTGCTTTTGGACTCTGGCGTCCCCTTCAGAGGCACAATGAGCCGGCAGTGAATAATGCCGGCCACAACACAATATATGAAGCACAGTTTAGGGCTGTTATTGACCCGCTTCGTACTGTTGATAATTCGTAAGTACGACCAGCGAGCTGTTAACAATCTTGGTGAGAATGCCCCTCTTGCAGGCCTCTGGCGTTGATTCACATACCAACCCGTTATTCCCCGAACGAAACTGCACTATCGATGCATTCCTTCACGAACTCGCGACGCATTATACTTTATAGTCATTGACAGCGTATACATCAATTATTACTCTATAGTGCTAAACTACATAAATAAACATAAAAGCACTTACTGTCAGGCTTCATTGCTAATTAGCATATAATGAACAGATATAAAATAAGTAAATACAGGTGGCACGAACTGACCCGTTTCAATACCTACGTGTAAAATCTGGGGATTTTTTTAAAAACCTTTAGAGTATCCGTAATTACAAATACATAACCCTAAGTGTCCGAAATGGCACGTGTAAAGTTAAAATTCATATATGAAATAAATTATCGCTTTCCTCTTATTTCCATGGATTTTCAACCACTAGCAAACCTGCCCTTACCCAAAAGAGCGGGTTTATTATATTTCTTAAATTATATTCAAATATTTCCCAAAATCGTCCGTAATTAGGGCATTTTACGGTACATATAAATGAACTGAAATATTTCATGCAAAATAACAGCTTAAATGTAACATTGAATAAGCATTCACCCAGGTAAATTAATCATTTATCGGGAGAAAATATTGGCTAACGAAGTTTATGAAAATAAACAGAGGCGCAATAAATTGTGCTTGTCAGAATTTACAAAAAAAATTGTAATGGCTCTGACTTCAGAGATTAAGACGGTTGATATTGTTGGTACATTATTTTCCCACTTGTTTACATTTTTGAAAAATGGTCTTAACATTAACTTGAAGAAATAATCCTTATATTTATTAACATTAATAATAATACATATTTATATACATGTTAAGAAACAATTACTATAAGACAATGAAAATCACAAAATTATATAAACAATATTGAATACCGATGGGACCATAATTATATATAACAGAGATGAGATAGCATAAACAGTACAAAAGTATTTTTATTTGAAATCGGCATTAAAGTGCCTCGAAATCGTCATTAAAATAAGAGAAATCGGTACTAAAGTAATCCATTGTTTTACGATTTTTTTGTAGGTGGCGAGGCGACATATAAACGTCAACCGACGTTAACATAACCTACAAATGTTGGTTAAAATGTTGTAATTTCACAATTTCTCGATTTCAAATAAAACCTAATGTACTCCTCAGCACTGAAGTTCGTTTTTATCCCTCATGTGGTTTATTTGCCTTGGCCCTACGGCCCTCGGCAACTAAATCCACATTCGTGATAAAAGCTAAACTTCAGTGTCTTGGTATACATATATATTAGGATTTCCAAGTCCCGGGACCAAAAGTGTTTTCGGGACTTACGAGCTAAATTTGAAGTCCCAGGACTAGTCCCGAAAATCCCAAAAATGGTCCCGAAAAGGAAATATTGTTTAGATTAAATTTCCGAATGCAAAGTGTTTTAACTTTAAAAAAATATTTGTTTGCTGATGAGCTGCGTTGGGACTCGTCTATAACTTCATTACTTTCGTCTGGTACAAAAATGTGTGTCGCTCTTCATCTTTTGCTTTTGCGCGAACTGCAAAGTACTTGTGTAATCCTTTCTTCAAGCCACCTCTGATTATGATAATTTTCTTGGGAAAAACTTTACATTTCATCAATTGTATTATCTTACGATATATAAAAAAGTTGCCATATCGACTTCAAATCGTTATTTTTTAAAGTAAAATGAATGTAGGTTAGGAATCGAAATTCGTTCTAGTTAAAACGCTTTAGCAGACAAATAACGAGCACCTTTAAAACCCAAAAATTTAAATTATTCAGCTTCTTCGCACATAATTTTAAGTCTATAAATTTTGTTACTTTATTGCTACTACATGTGCACACGCCTATATGTAAAATATTCCTAAATCCAACAAAAGAAACAAAGAAATACATAAATAAGAGAACACTTGCAAATGTGGCTAAAACAACAAACAGGTTTAATCTTAACCTACTGAAAATCATACCTCTCCTGCCTACGCAAAACGTAAATAATGAAGAATGTGCAAGAGGCATGAGTAATACGCCGGACGTCGGTGGATATTCGTCCTAATTCTCTGGTATAGAGTATACGCACGCATGAGCCTGGGACTTCGCCTGTGCTGGCTGTGGTCACAAGACTCGGTTTTTTTGGTAGAATTCTGGGAAGATCCCGGGACTGGAAACCCTAATATATACATATATAAGGTTTTTACAGCTGGCGCTGCCTCCCTTCCCTCAACCAGGTTCTCCATCTATCTCTGTCTTCCCACTCTCTTTCTTCCAGGCCTCTGTTTTCCATCGCTTCATCCACCTCATCTCTCCACGATCTTCTATGCCTCCCTCTCTTTCTCCTTCCTATTGGGCTCCACTCCGTAATCTTTCCAATCCACGTATCTCTTCCTGTTCTTCGGACGTGACCATAGCTTATGAGCCTTTTTTCTTCTATGTAGTGTATTGCATCTTTTTCGACGTCCATCCTTCTTCTGATCTCTTCGTTGGTTATTGTCAATTATCGTAACTCCGCAGCATCTTCTCCAGTACTGCATTTCTGTTGCTTTTATCTTTGCTTTATTTTTTTGTTTATCATCCAATTTTCAGCACCATATGTCATTATACTTTGCACCATGGAGTAATATATTCTTTTTTTTGTAGTTTTTGTAATGTGTCTGTTCCAGAGTAATGAATTTAGCTGCCTAATACATGTTCTTGTTTGTCGCATTCTACTTTTTATTTCCTCTTGCGTTCTTTGACATAACAAATCCTCAGTACTTGAATTTATTTGTTCCTTTTATGCTTTGATTTCCATCGATTTCTAGGTCTTTTACTTCTTCTTCCTTTATAGTTAAGTATTTGGTCTTTTTAAAGTTAATTTCTAGCCCTGCCTTTGTATATGCCTCCTGTAGTTTTCTTATCATAAAGCTTAGATCTTAGAAATGGGGCAACCCTGTAGTAGTCCTTTTGTTGTTCTAAAGTTACTGCTTATTCGTCCTCCTGTTTTTATTGCTATTTTATTTTGCCTATACAGCTCTTTTATTGCTCCCAGAAGATTCATATTTACTCCTATTTTCTCTAGTGCCTTCCAAAGTTTTGATCTTGGTACTGAGTCGTATGCTTTTTTGATATCTATAAAAGCCATGTGTATATCTCTATTTTTTCCCTTTTTCTTTTCAATAAGTTGTTACGGTATGAAAAGGACTTTACGACGCCCACCCAAGGTGAGCATCGCACCACGGAATCAGTCCTGAAAACATGACACACTTGCCCTGAGATCGGTTCGAAATAGGCTAATAGGCCACGGCTGGAACGCTCAGGGAGTCGGGCGTGAGTCACACGATACGTTCTGGGCAAGCGCGCTGTGGCATAATATATACAGGGTATGTCGAAATTATGAGGGCGCCACCAAGCCTGTCGTAACCCGGCTAACCGGGCCTGGACGGTTAGACGGGAGCGAAGCATGCAAAAATACTCCGCCAATAAGATTATTCAAGAGTTGCAAGGTCAAACAACAACTTCGGGATTGCCTTAAGCAAGGATTGTGATTAGGTGTCCATCCGACCACGACTACGCAGCTGTCCCACTCACCTGCACGCTCACAGCTTCCTCGTTCCGTCGTACAATAATTCGTACAATAAAGGGGCGTCTATCTGTAACAGAACATGCACAAACCGAAACAAACAATAGTTCCCTTAACTAACCAATCATATATTTCACTTCGAGTTACAATGGGGTAGCAGAATGCGTCGCCCTGTATCTAACCTTACTCTATAATTAAGGGCACCAGCTGGCACGCGCGCTCTAAGCTTAACGACAGATGTTGAACATTAGTGAACAGCAATAATAGGTACAAAGATACACATTGCCTTATGCAAGGGCAGCGACGATTTACATTAGCCTTCACGGCCTGAACTGTCTGCAGTCTGAATGAATACACTAGCGTAGTAATGAATAGGTACAAAGATACACATTGCCTTATGCAAGGGCAGCGACGATTTACATTAGCCTTCACGGCCTGAACTGTCTGCAGTCTGAATGAATACACTAGCGTAGTAATGAGTAGTAATGAGTAACACTCGCGTTCACAGCGGTAATCAGGTTAAAGGCACATACCTTAATGCGTGGGCGGCGAGGGAGCCTGGTACAGCTGAGTTGCGACGAGCTGCAATCGTAGGTGGTAGGTACCTTCGGTGTTACAACGGCGAAAGGGGGGTGAATGCATAACCGCCTCAATGGCGACGGGAGACGCGTCAAGACGCGTACAACGGGACGACGAAAATGATGGGGGCCTCACTCGTTCTGCTGAACCAAATCCTCGTAGGTCGAGATGAAGGGGGCACGACCCCTCACTAATAGTAGCAGGAACTGGGCTCCAAAACACCCACGTTACGCCGAAGATCACTCGACAAATTTCGAATCACCACCACCACACACAAGCGCTCTCTGCCACGGGCTCTGGAAGACTCACCGAGGGAAGCGTCGGCAAAAGGTCACCTTCGCCGCGTCCCCCACGTGACTAAACCACCGCGAATCGCAAGGCGATTAAATGAAACCAACCAATGCGGGCCACGCTGGTATCACGCCGCCACCGCGTGCTAAATGAAACAAACCAATGCGGGCCACGCTGGTATCACGCCGCCACAGCGTGCTATTCAGAATTCAGAAAAACGCCATCAGAGGAGAGCTCCAACCGACGACAAATACTGCTTTTTAGGCTATGTGCGAAATCGTGATTCTGGAATTAGGCGATGGAGCCAAATAAAGAGCTAAAAGGGCTTAGCATACGGGCGCGCTGCTCTAAGCTTAGGCGGCTATTCAAAATACCAAAATGACCTAACTAACGGCGTGAAATGCAATTAAGCATCTGAAATAGCAAAATGACTTAACACTCCCCTTACTTGAAAGAGAGTTCCCCGAAGTCTCTTATAAAACAACGAGGCATTTTGGCTGCGGCGCCACGAGAACTCAAACGGCCGGAAACGCTGATACGATAGCTGTACCCCCAAAGGAATTACGCACACCGGCCACCAGATAGGGTACGACAGGAGGGAAGAGAGAAGAGGGAGAAGAAAGACTGGATACGCCAGTGGAAATACGAAAATTGGGTAGGACCTGGCGGTTCGCTGAAGGCTAGTACACACTCCCCGGACCACGGAAGACGGGCGACAAGAAAACTAGCTGTCCCAAAAGGAGTGGCGCTCCGCCAGGGGTCCACAAAACGATTCGCGTCTGGCTCCCTCGGGGAACCAAACGGGCAAAGACTAGGCAGGCTGAGGACAGTCTCGCCGATCCGGCTCGACTGCCCCTCCCAAAATAGGAGTGCCACCACAACGGTTCGCAAAACCACGTCGATAATCGACCACCAAAACGACAAGACAAACAAAATATAACCGACCAGACCCGAAACGGGTGTGGCACGCACTGCGGCGGCGGCCACGAAACGCCGACTGGACCTTAACACCGGGTCCATGACGGTCGCCTAACAGTGCGGTTTTGGAAGGTGGAAAGAAAAAGAGAACAACGGGGTTGGGTAGTTGTCGCCGGGACGCGGTAGATAGTAATGACAAGGGGAAAAGAAAGGTAAAGATAGAGCATAGGGAAGGAGGGTTTGGGGTTCCAAATTGGAACCGTGAAAATATCTAATAATAAAAAAAAAACGCGCGGTTAGCGCTCGTCAAAATCGGGTCAATAGAACGTCTTACTCCCATGCACACTTCCGACCAACCGTTCCAAAAGAACATGGGGGGGGGGAAAGGATAAGTCCCTCGTAACCTGTCCCGCAAGCCGCCTGAAGAGGGCACGTTGCGCGTCACGGGATCGGCGCATTGTGGGGTTCCCCCAACAAGGAAGCTCGGGGAAAGGTAGGTACTACTGAAGATACGGCTCTAGGCCGGCGGTATGGCCGTCAAGGCCTACAAAGAAAAAGGGAGGGGGGTTAGGGAAAACGGGCGTTAGAAGGCTAAACGTCCGTGGGATTGGGTTTTAGGTCTTTCGCGTGCCAAGTGCCTTTCGGGGCACCGGTCTCGTCGGACAGCTCGTAAGTGGCAAGCGAAACTTGCCGACTGATATAAAACGGCCCTATAAATTTTGGAGCCAACTTGGCGTTAAAATATTTCGCCGCATCGGAAAGTACGTAATTTCGTCGCCAGACGGTATCGCCAACGGCGAATTGAGCCGGGCGCCTTCGCAAATCGTAAGTCGCCTTGGAGGCTTTGTACGCCACGTCTAGTCGCTTGACTATGTCTTCATATACCGACCTTAACGCGGGAGTCCGTCGTAACAAGTCTTCGCGACTCTCTACTCGTATTTGTTCCGAAACATCCACCTCCTCGGGGTTATTGGCGCGCGTCCCCTCTAACTGTATCTCTCTGCCGAAATTGGCGAAATATGGGGTCATGCCGGTGACTTCGTGTACTGCGGTACGCACTGCGCAAGCGACTTTCGACAAATATTTATCCCACTCCCGGTGGTTGTCTTTCACGTACGACGCTAGCATAGTTTTTAATACTCGATTAACGCGTTCGACGGGGTTGGCCTGCGCATGATAATGCGCGTTAAAGATGATTCGTGATTTATACGTATCGGTAAGCTGTCGGAATTCTCTACTGCGAAACTGTACGCCGTTGTCAACCAAGACGTACTGAGGTGCTCCAAAGAGCAAGAAAACATCGTTCTCAATTTTCTGAGTCACCGCGGTCGCAGTGGCGGTACGCAACGGGAAGAAAAGGGTAAATTTGGTAAAGTAGTCAGCCACGGACAGAATATATACGTAGCCTTTCTTTGAACGGGGCAACGGCCCTACAATGTCGATAGATATCATTTGCCACGGCTTATCCACCACGGGGTGACGACACATCAAGCCGGCCGGGCGTTTTTGTTCGGGTTTCTGCGCTAGGCACGTCGCGCAACGGTTAACGTAACGGGTCACATCCGCCTTAAGTTTAGGCCAATAATACTGTTGAGCGATACGACCGTAGGTCTTATAAATGCCTAAATGGCCTGCGGTAGGTTCGTCATGGTTTTTGCGGAGAATTTCGGCGCGTTGAGGCTTCGGAACCACCTCTTTCCAACTCGTGCCTTCGTCCAATTCGGGATATTTTACGTTAACATGTTTAAACAATTTCCCTCGCGATAGTTTCCACGCCGAATACTTGAATGGTCTTTCTACGACGCGTGTACACATGCGCCTATACCAACGGTCAGTTCGACTGTCGTTCGGTGCCTGAGCACCGGCTTCGGGTTCTCCAGAATCGACAACTGAGACTACATCTATTTCGGGTATAGCACGGGACAGCGCATCCGGAACGACGTGGTCTTTTCCCTTCCGGTGTTTGATCGTGAAGTCGTATTGTTGGATACGAACAGCCCAACGGGCGAGTCTCCCGGTGGGTTCCTTAAGATTATTTAGCCAGATAAGTGAATGATGGTCAGTAACGACTGTGAAGTGAGTGCCTTCTAAATATGGGCGTAACTTCTCTATGGCCCACAGGACGGCCAAACATTCGCGTTCCGTAACCGAAAAGTTACGCTCAGGTTTCGTAAGAGTCCGACTAATGTAACAGATGACTTGTTCTTGGCCATCAACGGTCTGAGTCAGCACGGCGCCGATACCAACATTGGAAGCGTCCGTCTGTACGATAAACGGGAGAGAAAAATCGGGACACGACAAAATGGGTGCCGAAACTAGGCAATTTTTGATGGTTGTAAATGCGACTTCGCATGACTCGGTCCACTCAAACTTCTGAAACTTTTTCAATAACGACGTCAGCGGAGCAATAATGGCTGAGAAACTTGGTATGAAACGCCGATACCACGATGCCATGCCGACAACTCGCCGTATCTCCGAAACGTTTCTAGGTCGCGGCAAGTTAAGAATCGCCGAAACTTTATCGGGGTCGACTAAAAGTCCTTGGGCGTTAACGACATAGCCCAGGTATCGTAATTCTGGTTGGCAAAAATGGCATTTATCACGACCCAGTGTTAAACCAGCGTCGTTTAGTCGCTGCAATACTTCGTCTAGAATCTCGACGTGCTTTTCGAAAGTCGGGGTACAAATAATCACGTCATCTAAATAGACAAAGACGTAAGGTTCCAATTCGGGACCCAACACATGGTCGACGAAACGTTGCCAAGTCGCTGTGCGTTATGAAGCCCAAAGGGCATGCGAGTAAATTGAAACAAACCGCGCCCGGGCACTGTGAAGGCCGTTAGTTCCTTAGATTTCTCTTCCATTTCAATTTGCCAGTACGCGGATTTGATATCAAGCGACGTCATGAACCGGGCATCGCGTAAGCGATCCAAAAATCGAAGACACGTAAGGTATCGGGTAGGCGTCCTTCTCGGTGACGCTATTCAATTTACGAAAGTCAACGCAGAAACGATAGGTTCCATCTTTCTTTTTAACTAGTAAAATCGGGCTCGACCAGGCTGAACGAGAACGTTCCACAACGCCTGATTTAAGCATACTGTCCAACTCAGCATCGATATGCGCCTGCATTGCGGGAGAAACCGGATAGTACCTTTGTTTAACCGGTGCCGCCTTAGTAGTGATTTTATGTTGAACGTACTTGGCGCAGCCGAGTTCGGGTTTAGCGATAGTAAAATGTCGGTTTACGAGAGTGTCTAATTGGGCTCGTTGATCCGAGTTCAGGTCGAACATAGACTGCAAATTGCCGGTAGGAGTATCAATGGCCGCTACGCCGGGTTTTGAGAATTCCCACTCCCCTCGAAACACGTCTGGGACTATTCCCACTGACTTCCAAAAGTCTATCCCCAGGATCAGGGTGTGCGGAACCTCCGGAACTATCAAAACATCGATAGCTACCACTCTGTTATTTAAACGAATAGGTAAGTGCAGGGTACCTAGACTGGTCACGGTCTGTCCATTAGCCATTGAGCAAACGGGTCTCAGCTTCTTATTTATGCGCAGGCCTACAGTACGCAACACGTCCCAACCCTTAGCTCCTAAGATCGTTCGATTCGCTCCTGAGTCCAACAAAGCTAACAACTCGAAACCCATGATTTCAACAGTCACATGCGGTCGACGGTCATCAGATGACCTTTCTAATACGTAATCGAGAATGACTTTATTTTTTTTAAATTTGGTCTCGCGCTCCTCGATAAGTCCCTTCATAAATTTAGTCGAATTGCTAAACACGCGCGAGGACACTGCTCGACCGTTCAGCGTCTCGCGGGGTCGTTTCCCTGTCCCTTATCTCTTGCTCGACAACGAGGACAAGTGTTTACGGTCACTTCAGGTTTGCCGCAACGGTAACAGAATTTCTTGCCGCGGGGTCGCGGACACCTACTGGCTCTATGGCCTGGTTCGTTACAGTTCCAACACCGTATGCTTGACTTGGGTGCCGGTTCTCGATTCCTCCTCTCGGGAGTATTAACGTCACGCGTTTCGACAATATCAACTGGGCACGTTTCCGCGATAGGCGCGACCTCGACGTATGCCAAGTCTGTTTCTAAGTCAGACTTCCTTCTAGAAGGCGGCACGTAAGTTTCAATGGCACAGCGCCGTTCCTCAATCTTCCGTCCGTATAGCGCTAGCTCGTCGATCGACCGGACTTCCGTCAATCCCAACTGGGTTTGGTATAAAGGTGAAATATTATGCAACAAAATACGCAACTGTTTCTCTTCGGGAACCGCTTCGGTCAGGCGCGAAAACATTGTGCGCATGATAGCGATATAAATGCCCATACTTTCCGTAGGGCCTTGCGTGCGACGTCTAATTTCGTCCAACAACCGTTCATCATAATTCGCAGGCTGAAACTCTAGACGCAATAAATCGACTAACTGTTGCCACGTGTTAGGGGTCGCTCTATTCGCGCGATACCATAGCAATGCGTTGCCCGAAAACAAATCGATGGCCTGCATAAACAACTCTTCTTCGGTAAGGTTTCTGGCCACTCTGAGTTCGCTAACACGCTCGATGAAAGCGTTGACCGACAGACCTTTCGGGTCACCTGAGAATTGTATATTCCATTTCGAAACAGGGGTTGCCTTAAATGAGATCGTACGTGACATCGGGGCAACAAAACTCGGAGTCGACATAGTTGCCGCCGTCGTAGTCGTAGTCGTCGTCGCGACGGTAATGGTAGGTGCGACACCGGACGTCGATGGCAGCGTTACGGCGCTTTCTTCCTCAGCCGTAGTCGTAGACGACCCTAGCTTTACTTGGTTAAGTTCGTAGGTTGAACGTATGAGTGATAATTCCGCGAACGCTTTTTGTTTGAGCGCTCGCTCTTCCTCCGTTGTAGCTGAACTATTCGTCAGACGGCTCATTCCGTGATAAAATTTCGTTTCGATCGTAGCCGCTACTTCTTTAGTCGGGTTAGCTAAATATACCTGAATCTTTTCTTCTAATTCGCCAATCAATGTTGTCACGGCCGTGAGATCCTCCTCGAACGTATACGGGTACGGCGGTCGCGTATCCATATCTGCGCGTCCCTCCTCTCTCAATACGTCGCGTAACCGGGAGCGCAACAAGGTAACCGTGCCGGAAGCATCACGCCCTCTGATTCTCAACTCGTATTCAGCCTCCGCGCGAAGCAGGCGTTCAATATGTAGCTTTAGCACCATGTTTACAACCGGGAAAGGACCGACTTGTATAATACGTCGTATAAAAAGAAAAACGTTAGCACGTGTTTGGTAAGTCAATTACGTCAGATATCCGAACCAAATCGTAGACGGTCAAGACGGGAGAAATCGGGAAAAAGTGGTTTGTCACCTTTCACTCGCCCAATGGCTTAACGGGACTATCTGTCCATATCCTTTGCGAAGAGACCGAACATAAGCGAAAAAGAGCAAATTCCAAAACTAGGCGGTCAACGAATGGCTTAACGCGCCTACTACCAACCAACAATGGTCACAGACAGTACTGCGCCCGAAATCGAGCGAAAGAACAAGAGAAAAAAAAAAGAAAAAAATCCGAAATGGGGTCGCGCGTTGTCACGCAACAAGGTCTCAGACGTTAAAGCGTCAGAATTAAGACACACGGATGGGCTTAACGAGACTACTCCAGTCCAATAACAGCAACAAGCCACAATCGGGCCGCCAAAATTAAGACACACAACGCAAAAAAAAGAAAACCCCAAAATGAGGTCGAGCGTTGTCGTGCACCAATAGGCTCCAAACGTTGGAATAGCCAAAATCAAGGCACAACGGGTGGCTTGACGACAGAACCAAACAGACACAACCCCACGTTAGGGAACCAAAATTAAGACGTACAACGAAGGGGCTTGACGAGAAGACGAATATCGGAAAAGAACAGGCCCACACGTTGGGAAGCCAAAATTAGCCTGTTACGGTATTAAAAGGACTTTACGACACCCACCCAAGGTGAGCATCGCACCACGGAATCAGTCCTGAAAACCTGACACACTTGCCTTGAAATCGGTTCGAAATAGGCTAATAGGCCACGGCTGGAACGCTCAGGGAGTCGGGCGTGAGTCACACGATACGTTCTGGGCAAGCGCGTTGTGGCATAATATATACAGGGTATGTCGAAATTATGAGGGCGCCACCAAGCCTGTCTTTACCCGGCTAACCGGGCCTGGACGGTTAGACGGGAGCGAAGCATGCAAAAATACTCCGCCAATAAGATTACTCAAGAGTTGCAAGGTCAAATAACCATTTCGGGATGGCCTTAAGCAAGGATTGTGATTAGGTGTCAATCCGACCACGACTACGCAGCTGTCTCACTCACCTGCACGCTCACAGCTTCCTCGTTCCGTCGTACAATAATCCGTACAATAAAGGGGCGTCTATCTGTAACAGAACATGCACAAGCCGAAACAAACAATAGTTCCCTTAACTAACCAATCATATATTTCACTTCGGGTTACAATGGGGTAGCAGAATGCGTCGCCCTGTATCTAACCTTAATCTATAATTAAGGGCACCAGCTGGCACGCGCGCTCTAAACTTAACGACAGATGTTGAACATTAGTGAACAGCAATAATAGGTAGTAACGAGTAGGTACAAAGATACACGTTGCCTTATGCAAGGGCAGCGACGATTTACATTTGCCTTCACGGCATGAACAGTCTGCAAGTCTAAATGAATACACTAGCGTAGTAATGAGTAGGTACAAAGATACACGTTGCCTTATGCAAGGGCAGCGACGATTTACATTTGCCTTCACGGCATGAACAGTCTGCAAGTCTAAATGAATACACTAGCGTAGTAATGAGTAGGTACAAAGATACACGTTGCCTTATGCAAGGGCAGCGACGATTTACATTTGCCTTCACGGCATGAACAGTCTGCAAGTCTGAATGAATACACTAGCGTAGTAATGAGTAGTAATGAGTGACACTCGCGTTCACAGCGGTAATCAGGTTAAAGGCACATACCTTAATGCGTAGGCGGCGAGGGAGCCTGGTACAGTTGAGTTGCGACGAGCTGCAATCGTAGGTGGTAGGTACCTTCGGTGTTACAACGGCGAAAGGGGGTGAATGCATAACCGCCTCAATGGCGACGGGAGACGCGTCAGGACGCGTACAACGGGACGACGAAAAGAATGGGGGCCTCACTCGTTCTGCTGAACCAAATCCTCGTAGGTCGAGATGAAGGGGGCACGACCCCTCACTAACAGTAGCAGGAACTGGGCTCCAAAAAACACCCACGTTACGCCGAAGACCACTCGACAAATTCCGACTCACAACCACCACACAAGCGCTCTCTGCAATGGGCTCCGGCCGACTGCCAAGAGGGAAGCGTCGGCAAAAGGTCACCTTCGCCGCGTCCCCCACGTGACTAAACCACAGCGAATCGCAAGGCGATGAAATGAAACCAACCAATGCGGGCCACGCTGGTATCACGCCGCCACAGCGTGCTAAATGAAACAAACCAATGCGGGCCACGCTGGTATCACGCCGCCACAGCGTGCTATTCAGAATTCAGAAAAACGCCATCAAAGGAGAGCTCCAACCGACGACAAATACCGCTTTTGGGGCTAAATATGTACGAAATCGTGATTCTGGAATTAGGCGATGGAGCCAAATAAAGAGCTAAAAGGGCTTAGCATACGGGCACGCTGCTCTAAGCTTAGGCGGCTATTCAAAATACCAAAATGACCTAACTAACGGCGTGAAATGCAATTAAGCATCTGGAACAGCAAAATGACTTAACAACTGTATAGAAACAAATGTCATAATATTGACTAAAATTTTTTACATAAGCTTTTAAAATTTTGATTAACTGTTACAAGTGATATAAAATATCAACAATTAATTGTCAACTAGTTGTAGAAACAAACACAATGACTTAATTTTTTTGAGAATATTAACTGAATGGCAACCACAAAACACTAGATCTAAAGGAATACCCAAATTGAAGTGGAAGGACCAAGTAGAAAGTGAGCTAAGGAGAGTGAAAATAACGAACTAGAAACAGAAGATAGGAAAGAATAGAAGAAAATGGTTAACGAAGCGAAAACCCACCAGGATTTGTAAAAGAGAAAAGCAAAGCGAAGACTGGAACTTATTCACCACAATAAATAGATTGCCAGGGTTTCTCTAGAAATAGCTGCAACCTTACGGAAGTGTATAGCTTGAGTAATAGTAATATAAGTAGCTAAAATTTTTTGAGACAAAAGCGAATAGTATGTATATGTATTTGGCAGTTTGGGCTAAGGTACTATATTCGGGCCATTAGTATTATCTTTTGGATGTAAGTATGAATAGTATTAAAGGTAAGAAGCTATTTAACTAGATTTTATTTTCTATATGTACCATTACCTTCATAGAAAACTATAGCAGCAAAATTATCAAGATTGTCAAATTTTTGTAAATTTTAGTTGTGTAATTACGTCTTGTTTTCTTTCAATGTTCGAGTATTGCAGATTTTTTCTTAGCGACCGTGTTATTGTTAATGGACTACGCCATCGCTTAGTCTGGTTCAAATGATTACTTTCTGAGCTTTATTTTAAAGGTGCCAGCTTAGCTTGATGTTAAATTTGCCAGTGTCATATGGTAGGAGTTTGGTTGAATTTGTCATATCACAGCCCAATTAAATCTATTAAACATTGGCTGTACCAGTTTTCTATAAAGGTGAGGGTACTTAAAACTTGAGAATATATACAGGGTGTTTCAAATTGCACTAAAAAAATATATAAGGGCGTTATTCTGCATCAAAAAATAAGAGAAAAACTGTAATAAATATATATGTCCTAAAATCATTAATTTGCTAAGCTAAGCTGATTTTCCAGAACGGCCTTGAATAAAAAGAAACAGAATCAGAGTATTTACGGCGTAACTTATATTTAATATGGGTAACACAAAAAATATTTTTTAAAATTTCATTTAAAAAAGGCTACTTTTTTAAATTAATTTTTTAGGCTATCATTACAGAAATGGCGATTCTATGGCCTCTTTTGCCGCCGTAAAGTTTTACTTTTTTGTACACATCTGTCAAATGTTACTTTTTTTGTACACATCTGTCAAACTCTACTTTTTTGGAACTGATCTGTCAGAAACTACTTCATGATTTTGGATTTTGCGGGGAGCAAACTTAGGGTCGCAACACTTGCAGCTTCCAGAATTTCTCCGGGGGTGTCTGAACAATCGCTATCACCCATTTTAAAAGGCTCAAAACACACGCCATGAAGCTTAATATTAAAGTTGACAGATGCTTTTATTTTTCGTTGTCTAAATGCTTTTGTTTTTAGTTGTCTAAGGTAACTATGTTTTTCAAGAAAATGTTCAGAAAAAACATAATTTTGTGACCAAATGTTTCAATTCTTTTGTGATGATCGCCTAAAAAATGTGTGCACCTCAGCCAAAAGTGCTTTTTTGGCCTCATCTGAATTGCAGCCTCGGCTAGCGCCTCAGCAGCAAACAACAGATTCGGCCAAAAAAGATCACTTTTACGGCCTTGATACACAATATACTATTGGTGTGTGAAGTGCTACTTTTTTTCACTCAGTGAAGAAAAGTGACACTTTGCTTTTAATTTAGGAGTAAACGATTTTAAATAGACGTTTCCTTAGTTACCAGAACTGACCACCGCACTTGACTAAAATGAAAGCAAATAAAATTCTATACAAAATAGGTAACCCTCCACACTTGTGAAAATAAGTTGCACTTCTAACACTTGTGGTCTAAATAACTATTCATTTATTCTGTGCAGCTTAAAAAGCCTTGTGCACATTAGCGAACCGTTGCATGTAACGTAACCGTTACTGTAACCTCTTCTTAATGTGGACGGCACGTCCATAATCGTCTTGTAACTAACTGCAACGGATGGGATCCATATAGTGTTCATGGCATCTGGCGTCTACAAGCGCACTGCCTGCGAGCACCTTTGTGTTCGCAGGAAAAACCGACAATCGGTGGCTCGCCGCTCGCAGCTCATGACACGAAGCGCGCTCGCGCTGCGTTTGCGAGCTTGGTTCGGAAGGCGTCCAGTGTTGCCAGATGACTTTTTATGAGAGCAGTAGATGGTGCGCCTTAAAATCAGTAGAAATCAGTAGGTCAAAAAAAGCAATATAACGCTACTGCATATTTCAAATGTTTCTAATAAAAACTCGTCTAGTCGATGTGATGGAGAAGCTTTTATTACAAATTTTACAAAAAGCACTGTTTCTTGTTTTGTCACATGTAGTCAATTTTTGAATTCAGGATTATTTTCCCAATTCTTTTTTATATATTTGACAATATTTAATTTTCTTTCTAGTATTTTCAAAGTAGGTTTTAAAACGATTTAAAGCACCCTTATCCACTACTTTCTATTTTGAAAACTGCTCATACAAGGGAACTTTACTATTACATGTGGTATCGTAACTACAAGGTGCAAGGATTGCAAGTTCAAGGCGCAACAGCGCAACTACGGCTAAGGCTTCCAACGCAAACCGTAAACCAAAGTTGCCCTTGCGCAATTCGCCTACGCCTACTCTGACAATGTCGCTAAACTCACAAATACAAGACAAGAGAGAAGACACCAAACCTACTAGCTTAAGCAGATAGCAGTAGAGTCTACTATACAACACAACTGCCAAAATCAAAAATGCTTTTCATTATATTGACAGAACAACAAAAATAATCAATTTGTTAGTTTTTTTGAGAAAATCAGTAGATTTTATATGCAAATCAGTAGGTCAGTAGACTGAAGGTAAAATCAGTAGATCTACTGATAAATCAGTAGATCTGGTAACACTGAAGGCGTCTACACTAAAAAAATTGGTTACAGTAACCGTTACGTTACATGCAACGGCTCGCTAATGTGTACAAGGCTTAAGGTATGATTCCGATGGTGACCGCAGACTTCAAACGGCAAACTGCAAACTGCAGGCTGCAGCGGCAGACCGCCGGCGACAGTACTGGTTTGACTATTTTATATGAAATGCATTCTGAACATAGCGTCACTGTCGCTTGCGGTCGCACCTCGTCGCCACTGCAGACTACACTACCGGTCAAGAACCAGTTCTGACGCTGACCGCAGAACGACAATACGTGTTTTTAATCGTTTAAAAAATAAAAATGAGTTTTTCAGAAGCAGAGGATGACAAATTAATAAACATTATAGCAAAAATAACCAGTTATTTATGACGCAGGACACGCTAGTTATAGGAATAATCTAATAAAAGAAAATGTTTGGTAAAGCATAGGATTTTATTCATAAATAATTTTGTCTGATGATACAAATTGATGTATAGGTACTATAGTGTTGACATTTATATCATTTCATTTATATTAGTACCTACATTTTTTGGATGTAATTATTCAATTCTTCACGTTACGCAGTCAATAGCGGCGTCTGGCCATGAAACTGCAAGACCAACTTGTCGCCGTGAGCAACATTGATCAGACCACAGACGGCAACGGCACTGCGGTCTGCGGTGCAGCCTGCAGTTGCAGTCGGTTGCTGCGGTCACCATCGGAATCATACCTTTAAGCCAGGGGTAGGCAACCTGCGGCCCGCGGGCCGCATGCGGCCCTTTGCAACTTTTTGCGCGGCCCGCCAAAGCACCAATATTTCTTTAGGAAAAATCAACAAACTTAGAGCGTAAGCGTGCCGAAATGTGGCCGGTGACAAAAATGCGCGACAAACAGAAGCATAGTGGGAAACCTATTTTACTGCGCAAGTTTAATCCCCACTCCCCAGCGAATACGACGTCTCGCTTAGCAAGTGTAGCATTCTTTCTAGTGATGGGCATAATCGGATGATTTCAATAATCGGAATGTTCCATTTCGGAATGTTTATAAAATCGGAATATCATCCGATTATTTTACATTCCGTAAATGCAAGCAAGGGAAAACGAGCAAAATAACAACAAGCGGAAGGAAGATGAAGTGCTTGCAAATTTACGATGAGAGCACTAGCCGTCGCGCCGTAAGCCCTTATCTGCGTTGGCATCTATTGTTTGGGTTTGTAGGACGGTCAGTAATAGCTATTTACGTTATTAGACCGGTAGCAACATTTTTATGGCCGCGCCAATACTTTACAGGTCGAACCGTAGGGCGAGACCTGTATGTTTGGCAAGGCCATAAGAATTCTACCGGTCGTGTATCGTATAAGATTTTTTAGGATACTGCATTGGTAACTAGCGTTTACATTGTTACAAACGAGTCTGGTAGATAAAATTTACCGGCCTAGACCAGTAGTAGTTCTATTACTACTGGTCTAGGCCGGTAAATTTTATCTACCGGACTCGTTTGTAACTATGTAGACGCTAATTAGCAATGCAGTATCCTAAAAAACAATTTATGAGTTTGAGTCGCACAGTGGGATATGAGGAAATAAAATATTTTTTCAAATTATTACAGTAGTTACGTTAATAGACTTTCGGAAAATGGTAGTGATATTTTAAAGTTTAATAGCACATAAAGTACATAATAGATATTATAAAACAATACTTGAATTTGAAGTCTGTAGGTGTACTATCTAATAATTAATCTACGAAATACCACTGCCATTAGTGCCATTCACGTATCATACACGTGCGCACACGGCGCGACCCGTCGACATTCGCCAACCAGCATATAGCAGTCAGGTGAGTCAATACAACATTCCGTATTCCGTTCAGTTCAAATTGGCATTTCGTTTTCTCATTTTGTGTACCGAATAGTAAAATAATCGAATTCCGAAAGTTCCGAATTTTGCCCACCGAACAGTAAAATAATCGAATTCCGAAAAGTTCCGAAATAATAGGAACCTTCCGATTTTTTGAACAATCGGAAACTTTCCGGTTATTCATTCCTGATAGGCCCATCACTAATTCTTTCATTTCGCCAGTTTGCTACTGTATGTTCATATGTGCGTTCATGTTGACAGCCGTATGACGTTTCACTACAATATTTTATATGTTTTATATTTATATATTTTATATTTACATATTTATACATATTTAATTGGAATTGTATTTTCATTTTTTTCCCTTTTAAGAATTGTAAAATTTTTGTTCTCTAACATTATTGTTATTAAAGCATGTCAATAAAAAATAAATTTTTTCTATATTTATTTTTAATAATTTTTATACTCGTATATGATATAAAAGCACTATTTAAGTTATATTTGAATGTGTGGCCCGCATAAAAAAATTTATTTTGAAAATGGCCCGCCGTTCGAAAAAGGTTGCCGACCCCTGCTTTAAGCAATTGGAAGATACAGAACATGGTCACCAAGAATATCAGTAATACAATAAATTGGAAAAAATGTAAGAGGTTTGTATGCAAAACAGTAATTTACCGTAATAGCTATTTACGTTATTAGACCGGTAGCAATATTTTTATGGCCGCGCCAATACTTTACAGGTCGAGCCCTTAGGGCAAGACCTGTATGTTTGGCAAGGCCATAAAAATGTTACCGGTCGTGTATCGTATAAGATTTTTTAGGATACTGCATTGGTAACTAGCGTTTACATAAAATTTACCGGACTCGTTTGTAACTATGTAAACGCTAGTTACCAATGCAGTATCCTAAAAAGATATTTAAAGCGGCTTAAAAGGAACAATTTTTAATATTTAAAGGAATTGAATTTTAAATTTTATATATGTTGAAGAAGAATGATCTTTGGTATAGAGATGTGCGGTGGAAAGGTGGAGAGATTTCACCTTTGTATCTCAGGTTCAAATTGTATACATCATCTCTAAATGTGATTTTATTGTAGAGATACGCAGCACTTTTGTTGTGATTATTTGATGATAAAGGCAAGCAGTCCTCGACAGTGTTTTATTTTGCATGTTGAGCCATGACGAATCGGTAAGTTTATGCGATATGTGACTAAATTTTCTGATATCAAGTATTAATCTCAACCATGAATTCTGAATCTTTTGTATTCTCTGATAAAATTCCTTAGTAATACAGTATGGCTATTAATTTACAGTACTGAAACCGTAGGCCCACTTTTGCTTAAACCTCGAATAATTGACACTGTTATTTGACATAAACATTGACGTTTGGTTTTGTTTAGATGTACTAATATGTTTGTAAGTTCGTAAATAATGTTATCTAATGAAGAAAAGTCTTTTTAGTTGAGCACTATTTTCATTCATACGGTTTAGGTGGACAAAATGGTCCAAGCATTAAATTCATTCAAGAACAATTTTCGGAGCATTTCAATAAACAGGCACCAAGTAATGCTATTGTACTGAACATTATAACCCACATTAGAAGAACTGGAAGTGTGCTACACCACGGAAAAGGTAAAGCTGGACGAAAAAACAGTGGATACCAATGAAAATCTCGAACGTGTATTGTGGATATCAGGGGCGGACTGGCAAGGGAAAGGCCCAGGGGGACTTAAGCCTTAAAAGGCCCCTGCCCGTTCGTAAAAACCTGGATACTTACCTAATATTAATGAAAATGCAGAAAGTAGTTAGTACAAATCTGTAAAGGGGTTTACACGCAACTTCCCTCGTGCGAGTTACATTTACTTACTTCTGCATTTATAGTTAAAATACAGAAGAAAAGTGGCTGACGTTTGTTTTCTAAATAAATTGTTAAACAACAGACTTCTATTGTCAGACTTTATATACCGGCACATAGAACTAGACCAAAAAATATATTCCATGTACCTGCATATCGAAGGAATTACGGACTTCACTCGCCTATGATAAGAATAATTATAACCACCAATGCATATGTTCACCATTCAGAAAACAATCTATTTAACATAAAGACTACATTCTCTAGAAAAAAAGTTAATATGTATTATTATAATAAAGTTTGATTGCAGCCATTTCTATGAAACCTAAACCAGTAGTAGAAATCTTTAGTTTTTAATTTGTTATTAGGTATTATTAGCTTCTAAATTTAAATTTTTAGTTATTAGTTTGTACTTTTTATTTTTTATATTATACTAGTATATACGGTAAGAGGCCTGAACCGCCAATAATGTAATTGGGCATACCCCGTTTTATTGGTGTAAATAAATAAATAAAAATAAAATATAAGGGATGCATCGATCTCTGCATATCTATATATTTTACAATATTTACGCAAGCTTTTGGGTTCCATTACCATTAAGGGTAAAAATTTAAGCTATGTGCAAATTATTAATTTTATCTATTCCTTCGTTAAAGCAAAAATAGGCAACATTTTATTGTTTAAGGTGCTTACCCTGTATATATTTGACCGAAAATATATTGGGTCTTGAGTCCGATACATATATAACTCGCATGACAAATATTTAGTATCGTCTTCTTCCAAAAAATGATTTTTGAACAATGCCGCCAACAGGCGGACAGACAGACGGATAAACAGACATACTGACAGATAGACATATGGAATTGAGAAAACATGTTTTTTGTCATATAGAGATCCTGAAATATGAAGATGTGAAAAAATCTCCGAAGGTGATTTTTTTACAATTGCAGTACTGCCTTCGTCTTTCAGACCAGGCAAGTAAAAATGTATTTGCCATTTCAATACCAAGTTAGCAGGTTAGAATATTGGCGAAAGGTAGGGATAATCATTAATTTTTTTTTTAAATGTGATAATAATCGAGAGACTCGAAGACATCTTTATCAACACTCATAATCATAAAGGCTTCTAATAAGTTTTGAAAAACACCCATAATCGCGATGTGCTTATTTTAAATTTATTTAGCGTCCTTTCACAAGAAACCTGTGTGCGGCTAAGCAATAATACCTATTCTTTCTTTAAAAATAAATTTGCAAATACTACAGACTCAGCATATTGTAGTCTACGAGTAGGACCAAATTTAAAAAAAAATCAAAACTACATTTGCTTCAGAACTAGTTTTTTTAAATCAAATTTACTTTCCATTATTTTCTCTAATGCAAACAATACTGCAGGATGTAGACAATTATCACCTGCAAAACTCCGCTTAAGGGCGTTTTCCTGAGCCCACAACCCAGTTTGTTAATTTTTTTTATTTTTCTTTCATTTTGACGTGGGAACATGAACAGTAGGTAGCTCATGTTCACCAAATATCCATCCATTTTAAGATTAGCCGGAAACTGTCGCTAGGCGACTTAGTAAGCTAAATAAATTTTTAGTATTCCTCCTATTAATTTTACCACTACAAATACTTGACACAATACATGGATATTTTCTTCACAATATTTTTTCTGAAGATACTTATGTACCTAGATTTTAAACTGGGGGTGAGCAGAGACCCGCATTCGTGGGGTATGAGGGCCCGGGGGGACTTTGCCTCCCTGCCCCCCAGCCAGTCCGCCCCTGGTGGATATGGCCACAAATATGCAAAAACGATACGAACTGTGCATCCAAAGTAATGGAGCGCACTTAGAACATGTTATTAGTAAAGCTAATACTTTGTGTTAATTTATTATTTTAAGTGAAAAAAGTTTGAAATTTTCAGTACTATAAATTAATAGCCATACTGTACAAGGGTCATATATCTCTAAACAGTAGAAAAAATTACACAGAATTAGGGTTTCACAAAGCATTGCTTTAATAGTTTGTGTCAGAAACCGTCTATGAGGATTTATGTACCTATATCAATTTTAGGTTTAAATAAGCTCGCTTAATGCAGTTAGTAATTTGAGTGTTGTATTTGAAACTGTTGTCCATTACAAGCTCCAAGTTTCTATTCAATTTTGATAGGAATTGGCAATTTGTTTATATGTTATGTTTGAATGGAGGTCATGTTAAATAAACTGGCATCGCTAATTCTCATCTCTAGCCTTTGTGTCGTTCTAGCTTGTTCAGGTTAGTTGCAGCCTTTGACTGTGCATGTTATATGCATCCTTACATGCGTTGACTTGTCTCCGCTGATGTTCACCGGTCGTTGCCTCATGCCAGTGATGAGTTTGCCTGCCATAAATACTTACAAAATTTGCTAGGGTGATGAGTTAGTATTACACCCACATTAAACCCCTTGGCTAATGATTCAAATGAGTGCTTACTTTTAGTTTAAAAAATACATTTCATAAAATGCCTACAGTTCATTAGGGAATATACAGGGTATATCATAACGTACGCTGGAGACTGGAAGAGTAGCTTGAGGGAAACAAAATAAAATAATTTTCTTAATAAACTTGGCCAAAACCCAAATAACATAAAAATAACAGCAGTTTAAAGTTCTTGTAAATTAATGCCCACTTATGGAATACCACTGGTATTATTGAGGAAAAATTTAAAAGAATATCATTGCGTTTTCGTTTTCGCAGAAACATATTTCTTACAACACCTGATAAGTTGCTGTTAAGGAAGTTTAATTTTAAATTATGCAGAGAATATCCCTTATGCATATTTAGTTGGAAATTTTCCATAGCAATGGCAATTATTGATAATCGGAATTTTTTGGAAATTGCCAGTTACTCATACAGCATCATTTTAATCTGAAATTTAAATTGTTTCATTGGCAGCAGTTCTGTGATATTTGGCAGATGATTGTACATTTTTTGCCATTGTAGAGAGGATTATTCTTAAATAATTCGAGGCGATGCATCGGTATCTCAAGAGTATCTGCATTTCTTGTATTATAGTTAGGTACTAAACATGGATAACGTACGAAGTTTACTTATATTCTTTTTCACATACAATAAGCATTGCAATATGTAAATGCAAGGCAACGGTACAATTTTTTGGTGTTTAAAAATATGTCTGCATGAATCTCCAGATCTTAGCCTAAGCATATAACGCAGACAACGCTTTTGCAACACAAAAATTCTCCGATATCCGATGCACAACTCCAGCACAGCAAAGGGTATAAAATACAAGAATGTACAAAAGCAAAATAATATTTTTTAATGATACCACATTGGTAACTGTCGCTAATTGGCGCATGATAAATCAGCGGCTTGATACCTGATTAGAAACAATGTCTATATGTGCACTCCAATTTAATTGCAAATCGACATTAAGACCCAAAAATTTAGTTAGGTACATTAGAATGTTTTATACTTTGATGGCAATGACGAACTAATATGCTGTAATCATGTATACTTCGAGATGTCTTAAATTGCATCAACACTGTCTTTTTTACATTCATAACAAAGCCATTTGAAGTTATCCAGTCATCAATTGCTATTTTTTGATAACTACCGAACAATGTAATTAGGCGTTTCGCCCGTTTTGTTCGTCAAATAAATAAATAAATAATGGTACTTACATTTATGCTAGCTGTATGTAAATCTACGCCTGAATGCAACAAAGACGTGTCGTCAGCATTGATATAAATAATAAATAGTAAAGGTCCGAGAACAGATCCCTGTGGAACGCCACAGTAGTAAAATTTTACATCCGATTTGATATTATTTATCTCAACGACCCGGCACCTCTTATGGAGGTAACTCCGAAACCAATCATTCATAATACCCCTGACCCAACAATATAGAGTGCATGCCTCCAAGAAAAAATAGCTGCAGAACATATTTCCAGATATTTCCCGATATCTTTCAAGCACTTGTTATATATCTAAGTACTGAATACACAGTAAAAATAAGATACTTTTTTAAAAAGAGAAAACGTTACCTATTTATAAATTGCAATTTTATTATTAAGTAAGCTACAAACAATTCACCATAACAAAAACATTCACATTAGGTGTTTGAAATGCTGATTCTGCATATCAACGCACAGTTGCGGTCGACGAATCCAGTTTTCTGATACTCTTGGAAATTGATGGGGTAACTGCTTTGTTGCAGCGTTGATGCAATGGTGCAATTCGTCAATTGTATCAGCTTCGGTAACATATACCAATTCTTTCATAAAACTCCATAAGAAAAAGTCCACCGGATTGAGATCTGGACTGTGTGGGGGCCATGAAATGAATTCACCCCGACCGATCCATCTTTGCGGAAAGATGATGTCGAGATTGTTATGTTTAATACAAGAGTTTTATTATGTCTTCTTGTATACATAAACTTGTTATTTTATAACTCCTCTAACTCTATGGTAACATGAACAACTTACTGGATCTATATGTTACATGTTCCCTTATTTTATACATTAAACGTAATCCCCAAACTGATCTCTTAAATTACATTTTGTACAAGATAGTCTTTAAATCTAACCGGCAATTGAATATTTCTTCTGGGGCGCGTACACTTGGCAGTTGTTGATGAACGAATGGTTGGTGAAACTTTTGGAGATTTTACTGCAGAGGTTCTCTCTTGGACTCGCATTATTGGTTCTTGCATCCCAATGATCTTTGATGAACTACTTACTGGAGTTGTTGTAGCAGATCTTGACAATGTTGATGAATTTTCTTTTAAGTACGAATCATTATTTGGTGTTGATGGTTTTGTCATGTTACTGTCTTCTCCTTCAATCCTGTCTTTTAAATGTATTCTGTTCCTGCGGTATGTAGCTCTATTTTCAGTTCTAACGTAGTATGAATTTGGATAGTCCGTTATCTCAAGTACTTTTCCTGGTATCCACTTTCTCACACCTTTTTGAATATAAATCTTTTGACTGGGTTTAAGTACGCTTAACGCTCTACTTGAACGATTTGCGTATTTAATCTGCTGTTGCTGGTGTTTCTTCAATAACCTCTTGTTTTGTACTACATTAAATTCTGGTGTCAGGTTTATTGTAGGGATTTGGGTTCTAAGTGGTCGTCCCATTAACATTAATGCGGGAGATGGTAAATCTTGTTTTGGAGTATTGTTGTATTCCATAATAGCTATATTTGGATCATTTTCTGCTTGGATGCTTTTAAAAATTAGCCCTTTTACTGTCTGAATAGCTCTCTCTACCATACCATTTGATTTTGGGTAATGAGGACTAGATGTCATGATGTTCGCATCGATTTTATTAGCAAATACATGATATTCTTTTGAATCAAAAGGAGGCCCATTATCACTATGTATGACTTTTGGTATTCCATGCGTTCTAAATATTGACATTAATGCTGCAGTTACAGCTTTAGTAATTTTGTTATTTAATTTGCGAATTTCTATGAATTTGGAATGGTAATCTATTCATCATCATCATCATCATCACCCAGCCTCTCCAGTCCATTGTTGAACATAGGCCTCCCCAAGATGTTTCCAATTTTCTCTATTTTGAGCAGCTGCAATCCAGTTGGTCGAGATTCTTTTAAGGATGTCGGTCCATCTAGTTGGCGGTCTTCCCCGACTACGTTTATCGGCTCTCGGTCGCCATTCAACGATCTTTTTTGTCCATCTACCGTCTCTTAATCTTGCTAAGTGACCTGCCCAATTCCATTTTTGCTTTGCAATGCGCGTTATAACATCCTCAACGCCCGTTCTTCTCCGGATTTCTTCATTTCTCACTCTGTCTCTCAGCGTTAATCCAAGCATAGATCTTTCCATTTTGCGTTGCGTGATTTGTAATTTCTTCGCTGTCGCTTTGGTTAGAGTTAGTGTTTCTGCTCCATACGTTAGGACCGGGAGAACACATTGGTTGAAGGCTTTTCTTTTCAAACTATTCGAAATGTCGGCCTTAAAAATATCTTGTAGTTTTCCATATGCGGCCCAACCTAGACTTATTCTCCCTGACAACTCGCACGTTTGGTTATCTCTACAGATTCTTATTTCGTGCCCGAGATAAGTATATTTTTCGACTATTTCAATTTCTGTATTCTCTAGTTTCATCTGTTCACTAAATACTAGGTTGGTCATGATTTTGGTTTTATCATAATTAATTTTCAATCCAACTCTTTTTGTTACTTGCTGTAACTTATATAACACTTCCCTAGCGTTTTTATAGTCATCCGCTATTAGTACTACATCGTCTGCAAATCAGAGATGGCTTAATTTTTCTCCATCAATTTCAACTCCTATGTTTTCCCACTCTGTCATTTTCAATGCGTGTTCTAATACCGTAATAAATATTTTTGGAGATAAGGTGTCTCCTTGTCTAATTCCTCTTTTAACCCTTTAACGCGCAAAATTACTGTACTAGGGAAAAATTTAAATTTTATGTCGTATGCGTTCTTTGAGATGCCAGGAAACCGAAAACGAACTTTTTTTTCAAAAATCCATTTTCACTTTCCCAAAATATGCTGGTAAACCGTTCTACCAGTGAACATTCAGGACAAAATATGTTGTGAATGTTCACTGGTATAACAGGTGGTAAAATAGTTTTTGAAATTTGAACTGAATAATATAAACTCTTGCGAGTGGAGCACTAACGTTCTGTTTAAAATTTATGACTACCCTTCGTAAACAATCAAAAATTTCAGTTAAAATGCCACCGCGATCGGTTTGACCGTAAATATTTGCCTAGCGCAACATAGCAGCAAAACCAATTCGATTATATCTTCAGTAGATATGTTTATAAATACTCAAAACACAAAAACAAATTTTATAAAACGTACGTTATTACTAAAAAATTGGACATAAATATAGACTATTTTTGCGACGCAAATGAAGGGTTTCCAAATATCAATTTATTTTTCAAAATCAGGACAAAATTATTTCTACTACTTATAAATATTATAATCCTTACATATTATACTAAAACACTTACCAGCTGAAAACTTGAAAGTTGCTCCCCCAAACTAATAACAAACACAAAACTTCACCAATGCGCGTACACATTTCAAAGTCGTGACGCGGAATGCACGCTGGTAATACTGTCATATCAGCTACACATTTATACCAAGGTTTATTGGGGTAGTTTTATAACTACAATAATTGTAGAAAATATAAAATTAGACAAAGGAACTGCAATGTCTGTAGAACGGACACAAGACGTTTCAGAGCAGTATTAAGTTTCAAAACAAATGTTATTGATTGTTATGCGTAGTGGTATAACTGTCTACCAGAGAGCGTTAAAGGGTTAATATTTATTTTGCTGGTGGTTTTATGGAGTTTTACGGTTGTTGTGGCATTTTTGTATATTTGATGAATGGTATTGGCATATCTATGGTCAATTCTGCATTCTTTTAGTGCTTGTAAGATGGCAGTCATTTCCACGGTGTCGAATGCTTTCTGAAAATCGACGAATATCAGGACTAGCGGTCTATTATATTCTATTGTTTTTTCGATTAGGATTTTGATACATTGGAGATGGTCGTTCGTTCCATAACCCGCGCGAAATCCGGCTTGCTCTCTGGATTGGTAAAAGTCTAGTTTCCTCTCCAATCTGGTGGTGATTATTCGGGTGAATATTTTGTACAGATGGTTCAAAAGACTGATGGGTCTATAGTTTTCCAAGTTTGTTTCATCCCCTTTCTTGTGGAGAAGTATCGTTATTGAGTTGTTCCAGCTTGTAGGTATATTCTGATTTTGTAAACACAAGTTGAACAGTTTTTCTAGTCTATCTATTAGTGTGGGACCTCCCAGTTTTATGGCCTCTGTGACAATCCCGTCTTCCCCTGGAGCTTTATTGTTTTTCATTTTCTTAAGGGCGTTGTAAATCTCTGGTTTGGTGATATCAGGAATGTCTTCAGATCCTACGTTCATGACTTCGAAAGTGTCTGGTTCTAGATCTAGGTCAAATTGATTCCTATATAAGGTTTCATAAAACTCTTCTACTATACCCAATATCTCTTCTCTGTTTGTTATTAGCTCTCCCCTTTTATTCTTTAATTTGTGAATTTCCTTTTTTCCGTTTGTCAATTTTCTTTTAAGTATTTTCATACTCCTATTTTCTTCGATGGTCTGCATAATCTTTTCCTTTTTGTATTTCCGTATGTCCTTTCTAATGGTTTTTGATACTTCCTTATTGATGGCATTTATTGTTTGATGGTCTACATTTTCTCCTTTTAAAAAAAAGGTAATCTATTACAACCAAATAATCTTTTTCTATTAAATGTAAAAAATCAACTCCTACCTCCTGCCATGGAAGTTCAGGTATTGGATAGACTGTTAAAGGTTCTTTGACGTTTGATTTTGAATACCTCTGACAGATGTCACAACCCTGCACCCTTTGCTCAATATCTTTTGCCATACCTGGCCAAAAGACCGCATTATTTGCTTTTTGTTTACATGATATTATACCTTGATGGGCTAAGGGTATACGATTTAATACTTCCTCTCTTTTTGCTTTTGGTATAATCATTTGATTCCCACGAAAAAGTAATTCATTATACTCATGAATGGTACTTCGATATTGTACATCTTTTTTGTGTTCTGGCCACCCTGTTCGTATAAAGTGTTGCAAATTTTGCATTTCTTCATCTAATTTTATTGCTTGTACGTACTCATCTGTTTTTTTTATCGGGCATAGACACTATTGTATTTACTTGCTGTGCAGCCCCTTCCAAGTAACTTGTATCTACAGATGTTGTTCCTGGAGACCTAGACAAGGCATCAGAAACAAACATTTTCTTACCTGGAACGTAGCTTAAATCGAACTGGTATCTTAACAGTTTCAGTATCATTCTTTGTATTCTGGGCGATAAAGTGTCCAACGGTTTCTTGATAAGACCTAAAAGTGGTTTATGATCCGTTTGGATTTCAAACTTTGTACCATAAAGAAAATAATTAAATCTTTGACAACCATTAACAATAGCTAAAAGTTCTTTTTCAATCTGGCTGTATCTTTGTTGACTGTTAGTTAACGTTACCGATGCATACGCAATTGGGTGTTCATCTTGTAAAATTACTGCACCCATTCCATTCTGGCTTGCATCGACTGATAATAAATTTCCAATCCTTCTTCTCCAATCAAATTTAAGAATATTGCAACCTTTAAATTCTCTGCCTTATTCTTTTTCTCCGATGCTACCATGAAAACGTCAAATTTTTGTTTCCATTTCTGCCATAATTCTGCTAAATTTCCTGACTTGAAATCAAGAGGTGCTGGTTTATTAAATCCATCCATTTTATTGACCACTATGCTGTCACCATGTTATGTTTAATACAAGAGTTTTATTATGTCTTCTTGTATACATAAACTTGTTATTTTATAACTCCTCTAACTCTATGGTAACATGAACAACTTACTGGATCTATATGTTACAGAGATAATCTCGTATAACTAAAATGGGAAGGACAGCCGTCATGCATAAACCACTTGGTACGGCGCACATCCAAACGAACATCTTCAAGGAGCTCTGGCAGAACTTCCTGCAAAAACTGCAAATAAGAATGGCCATTAAGGCATGCTGGTAATTCGTAAGGTCCTATTAAGGTGTTGTTCAAAATATCAGCCCACAGATCTAAACCAAAATGCTCCTGAAAGCTACTCTGGCAAATCACGTGTATATGTTGATTAGCCCATATGTAAGAACTGTGGAAGTTGAAAACACCATTCCTAGTAAAACAACATTCATCAGTCACCAGTATGTGTATTGGAAATTCTGCTTCCCTATTAGTGCAACTTAGCAGCCATTCGCAAAACTGCTGCTGCAGCGCATACTTTGTAGGAGTCAGTCCTTGCACCTTTTGCAGATGATATGGGTACAAATCATTGCAGCTCAACGTGCGCCAAGCAAAGGATGGAGAAACTTGTAGTTGGATCAGTATCAACCATTTCTAAAGGTTCTTCCTCCACATTCATCCCATGTCTGCCGCCACTATTACTTTTCTTAGGTTGTATGTTTAAAATATACAAACAACTGCTTTCAAAATTCTCCATGATCATCTTGGCATGTCAAAAGTCAGTGCAAGGTAGGTATCGCATGTGCTCACATCACTACAAAATAAATATTGAGTTGAATGTTGTAAGGAATTTTTAGAGTGTGGTAGAATTCGGCAAATATTATCATTAGAATTGTAACTGGAGATGAAACTTGAGTCCAGGTTGTAGTCTGCTGGAAAAGTAATAGCAGCAATTTTTTTAAACTCGCAAGGAATTCTTCTGTTAGATTATAAAACAAAAGGCCACACCATCACGGAGACATACTACGCTGATATTTTAATTAGCAGCCAACAATGACAATAAGGGAAGCTACACTTTAAAAGGTGTGCTCTTAATTTATAATAACGCACCAGTTCACAAACCCCGCTTTGTCATAGCTGCTGTGAACTCCTGCGGCTTTGAACAAGTAAATTATCAACCCTACTCTTTCCAAATTTGAAAAATAGAACTTTGTGGAAAGCATTCTATCAATTAAGAGTCGTTGAAGGCAGCAGTTGATGCTTATTTTATGTATAAATTGGAGAATTGCTTTTATGAAGGTTTAAAAAAATGTATTCAAAGATGTTATAAATGTATTCATCTTCCAGAAAAATTAAAACGTAAAGTCAAAATATATCTGTCTCCTTCCCCATTCCACGAATATAAGAAGCTCCCTTCGTATGTAGAAATTTGATATGGTTTTAGGTTTAAAACAAAGTGGGTTTAGTACATTATATCAATAAAAAACAGAATAAACATAATATGTGACTCACAAATATTGCTGTTTGAAACAGCATTATTCACTTATCCTAAAATAAAAATTGTATCATCCTACTTGGCCTTTAACTGTTTGGGAAACCATCAGAACTAAATGTGATGACCTGATGACGAATAATAATTGAAAAAGGTGAGTAAAAATAGGACAGTCAAATGATAAAAGCTAGTTATTGTAAAATATCTATATTTTACTTGCTTTAATTAATTGTATATCACAAAATATTTTGGTATAAAAACTTACGGTTTAACTGCTGCAACATATATAAATAATCTAAATGGCTACACATAGCTACGTCTACATTATATACAACTTAAAAACAATTGAATATCAAACTAAAGTTGGCTGTACAGGGTGCCCATATTTCACGTTTTTGCAGGGCGGCTCTGTCACTATTATAGTTAAAAACAACTAGTGGATATGCAGTGACACCTTTTTTTTTGAGTAGTTTGGTTGGCATAAGCAAACATTTGGAATTTTTTAAATGTTAACATCTTCAAATATCTCCCTTATTGCAAAAAACAAGAGAAAGTTTTATATATTTTCTTAACTAGTGGCAGTCAATGATTAAGATGACATAGATAACCATGCAGTTTCCAAATGTTTTTGTTTTCAATATTCAGCCATCGAAAAAGAAAACCACATGACCATTTCACAAGTAGCAGTGGTGTGCCGCATGTTAAAAATTAACATATTGTAGGAAGCTACTGATGCATTATTTTTAAGTGTATTTGTTTTATTTTCAGCAACTTATATGTATAAGAAAATTCGTAAATGGCACAAAATTTATTTTCCAGGTAATTTATATACGAAGTAAAAAATAAAACTAACGAGTCACAAGGCGTAGGTACCATCAAAGATTAAAAATTGGGACACTTACAGTTCAATCGTGTAATTAGAATATCAGTCACCAGGGAGAAAACTGATGCGCTCCAACATTTTTCACCAGGGCAACCTATTTATATTACAATGAAACCTACTGCAAAGTATAACAAAAACGATCAAATTCACTTCAGTATATAACTCGTGAATAACATACTACAGAATAAATTGACTCATTTATAATTTACTTTTTCAATTTCCTTATTCCATTTGTTCTTCAAACTAATGACAAAGGTTCTAAATAATGGTAGTACCTAGTACGCGGAAGTCCATTCTGTTAATATCACATTGCTACATAATGAAGCAGAGACAAGTCACTTGGTAGATTCATTGAAAGCGTAACAACATCCTCACTAGTACACTATTACAATACTGGATCAATAACTATTGCTTAGTAGTCTGTACCAAACGGAATCTTTCTTGTAATATATTTTTGGCAGTGAAGAACGACATAATCTCTTTATAAAGTTATATGAAAAATAAACCAATCATTCTTGTAATTTTGAAATATCTATAATATATTGTTTAAAATAAAACAAATTCACTTAGACACTACGCATACACGCGCAAGGCCCTAGTTTTACTAAGTTAAAAAATAATTTAAAAACTAGCAACATGGTCTAATTTTGTTACATCTACGAATATATACAGGGTGTCCTGTAATTCGATCAACAAACTTCTGGTTAGAAGTTAGAGGACGTTGATATAAAAAAAAAACTTTATGATGTATGGCACAGTTATTTAGCAAAATGATTTGCATCATAATGAAAAACGTAAAAGAAGTAAACAAGATTTTAAATAAATCAGGCTTTTCATTAGATATTTTTTTAAACCAAATTCATGTTTGTTAAAAAGTTCTAATAAAAACATTTATAAGGGTTCTGATTTCTACCCGTTACAGTCGTATATAAAAATTAAAATGCATTTCATAAATATGTTATTCATAGAAATTATCACATATAATCTCATAAGAGCATTAATTCTTTCCGGAAATTTTTTTGAGTACGGTCCAACAACGTCATATTAATTTGCCCGAACGGGACGCGAGGGCAAATTAGGACGTTGTTGGAATACACGAAAATAATTTCCGGATATGAATTAATGCTCGAATGCAGATTCGGTAAGAAAATCGTAACGCCACAAACCCTCACAGTTAGGTTGGTCTACCTACAAAAAATTTCCAAGAAATTTTTTTATTGTCTTGCTTACGGCTCGTGAACTAATTTTTCTATTGGTCATTAATGAGTGTCGTACGATTTTCTGCCAATTTTCACACCAAGGCAGTCTCAGACTACTTGATCTGAAGCTGCCGCACGCACAGCAGGCCTATATTACCTGTGAATTTTGTATTGTATTGTATTATTGTGTGCATTGAACTAAATAAATGCATTAACTAATTAGCGGGTTTACATATATAAAAATACCCTTTTCCAGTTTCCGTAAAATGACAAAAACCTAATTTTAATTCCTCTCTTTGGAAGGGTGTAACTCAGTGGGAGGGATTTAAAAGAAAATGTTTACATACAAAATTATTTTCAACATCCTCTATGACCCTCAGAAGTTGTACAGCTTGTATATATAACTGAATATTTTTTTTAAAGCTACAAAATAAGCTATTTACTCTTGGACACGCAGTATATAGCAAGCTGACATCATTTACAATATTTAATAGAATTTAAAACATTCTTACAACTAGATAACAAATTGAGTACCTACTTAATATATATTATGTATAACCACAATAAAGTTCTAAATTAAGAAATAAAATTTACAATACCTATACTACGGAATCGGAAGACCATTTTATCAGCTTCTATTTACAGAAGCACAAGGTACAAAAGCAAACTGTTATACTATATGTTATGCTCTGGATCGTACCGAGAAAGCTTTCAAAATTCGTGAATTTTTCTAGATAAAAATTTTAACCTCTGCACTACTTTACCAGTAGAAGAGAAAGGATTAAGTACACATTTTAAATTCAGTAGTATTTAATAGGGTATAAAATGACGCACTTTGATGTTTTTGTCAAGATTTTGCCGCTTCTGGTTACACCACCGGTGGCTTTTTCCTAAAATAAAACTACCACTTTTTCTTTTAAGGTCCTTACACGAATTTTAAACTTGAAATCAGTTTATATTTGTAATTTTTGCCACACCCTCAATTCTGGGAGAAAAATTGGAAATTTTATTCAAGAAAACAATTAATGGCCCTTTCGGTAAAACCACAAACAAGAGGATCAAAAAGCTTTTTTAATGACTTATTAACAACCCCCAGATTAAAAAATGTTATTCTGAGAAGTGATAAATGTTTTGGGGTCGTACCATACCTTGTGATCACATGGCAACACTTATAAAGGGTTCGGCAATGATGGGGAGGTGGAAGGCAGGTATTTCTAAAAGTATGAAAGTTACTCAAAAATCGCTTACATAAAAGCTGTAGGTGTGAAGGTGTTGCACATTACTAAACTATCTTTCGTTATACAGGGTGGCTCAAAAGTGTGGAGAAGCAAACTGACTTTTTCTAAAATGAACCATCTATAATTAGGTAGCTTAAATGTTTGCCATTGAAATGCTAAACATTTTAATATCAACTTATATGGATCTACTGTCAACTGTTTTGGAGATGTTAACGTTTTTATGCAAAGAAATGCTGATAATTCAGATAGCTGTTGTAACAAATAACAATTGAATGAAGGCAAAAGTTACCAAAAATGATGTTTCTCGTGAATTACCTTTCGAGTATACAACTGTGGCTCCGGGTATTAATCGCGCACAGGATACTCAACGTTTGCAAATTTGATTTGGTATTTTTAATAGAATGTTGTGAAAATATTAGTTTTTTTAAAAGCCTGTTTAAACAGCTTTCTTTTGATATCTCATTTCACACCCCTAAATTGAAGTGTTTTACACATATACCTACGAATTTGATCATAAAAATAATTGAAAATGCTTCATTTCAAAGGGATAACAAACAAACGCTGTTAAAATGAAAATTTAAACGCATGAGCTCTAGAAACACCACAAAACTAGTTTTAGAAAATAAAAACCCAGTCATTATTCATACAAACATAATAAACACGAAAAATCTTAAATGCTCTATGGGTATTAACGTTATACAGAGTACTCAAACTTGCAAATTTAATCATTTCAATTTTTGAAGTGGAATACCTTGTATATCTCTGAATTTTTAAAGTCCTTTTTATGAGCTTTCTTCTGATATTTCATTTCACACTCCTAAATTAAATCATTTTTTCAGATTTTATTTTCTCCTGCTTTTCTCACGTTTTCCTGTTTGTTATTTCTTGTTTCGATGGTTGGAGTTTTGTCTGCTAAACCTGGTTTATCGTGATTCTCGGAGAGTTCCGAGTGTTTAAATTCCTATTGAATGACTACATTGTTATCCTTTGAAATAAAACATCTTAACTCTCCGTCCAACAGGTGGGGTATGACAAACCCCAAGTGTCAAAAATTGTTTGTAACTTTTTAAAAATCATGCCTAGTAGTCGGGAGTGCTCGGTAGCTTCCATAAATAGTCGTTTCTACAGTATTTAAAGTCAGTAATAAGTTAACGTGTTTTTGAATCAAGTGCGTTTAAGTTTGACTGGGGTGTGGTACACCCCAACTGTCTTACTACGTTTTAAAATTGTGTGCTCACGAATCGAGTTGTTACTTGGGGTTTTAAGGTAATACACGTTTCTTTTAATTCGTGCTGTGTTCTATACCTTTTCAATTTCAAAATGGGAACGAACAATTCCAAAATGAAATAAAAAATTTCAATTTGACAATAAACATCTTCAGATTGGGACTAATCAGTTTCAAATTGGGACTAATCAATTTCAGTATCCACCGAATATATCCAAACACGTTCAGTGGATACCTCAATATGATAACTGTTTTGTATTTTTCGGTTTATTTCTTTCAAAGTAATTTTAGAATTGCCCCCACCCCCTGTCAAACAGCCGCCATCTTGAAAACATTTTGAAATCTTTTTCTCGCAATCCATTGGTCGCACAGAAAAAGTTATTGAACAAAAAATGTTGGAAATAAAACTCTACACATTTTTGGTCATTGTCGCGATACCGAGAAGTTGGTATTCCAAACGGTAGAGGGCGACAAAGTTATCAAAAATTGTTTTTCTCCGTGCATGAAAAGCGATAAACCTTTTAACCAGGTATTTTCCCTGAACACCTGCTGTTCTAAACATGTTACAACTTGCATTTCATTGCATTCTACGCATCAGTTGGGAGTAAAGTTTCATTGAAAAACGTTCTGTTCTGTTCATACAAAATGCCGGATTACTGTTTTGTTTGCCAAGAAGAAGTCGGCAAGAACCAAAAACCCCTGACTGCGCGAGGTAGAATTTCTCTTAATATCAAGGCCAGTGTGATAAGAGAAGATTCTGAGAATGAAAAGTATTTAAAAGATCCAAATATTATTGTTCGACTCCACAAACCATGCCAAACGAAATATGCCGTAGAAAGACACTCCAGAAGTGCTGCACGCAGGAAATTGAAAGATCTTGAAAGGTAAATTATTTTAAACGTTTATTTTCAAAATTTCTATTTCAAAGTTTTATCTTCAGTTTTAATTTGAAAATTTAATTTTTAATGTTTTACTTTCAAGGTTCCATTTTCAATGTTTCATTTTCAAAGCTTCATAGTCGCCAATTTTTTTAAGGTGATGGGGTGTTTTCCGACAATTTTATTACCTGTCACAACCATGTAATTGCCATTTTCCAAAGCCTACCATTAACAAAAAGATTTTCTCAATTTGAAATTGTTTATTCCCATTTTGAAGTTGTTTAGTCCTAATTTGAAGTTGAAAAGATGTAATATTCACAATATCTTACAAAATAGCAACATGAGAGACTACGAGAGAGAAATGAAGCGGCCTCAGGCGTTATGGAACAAAATACACAGCAATGACGAAATTAGTGGATCTGATGGTGAAGAGTTGGACAATGTAAGTATCGGTAGCAACTACACAGAATTTTAAGATGACAATGATAGCAAAGAAAATGCAGATAGTCGAGGAGAATTTGAAGTAAACGTAGGCAACAGCAAAAGCCATGAAAATGAAGAAAGAATTACTGTTTTGGCAAAGACAGTATAAAGTGGAGTAAAACTTTTCCTACACAGTCTGAACAAGGGCAGAAAATATCATAACACACTTACCTGGAGTAAAGAAACTTAAAAAAAACAAAAACTCTTCAGTGTTTTTTACTTTTTATAAATGAACAAATGATAAGTGATATCGTGATCTATACAAATCAAAGGATACTTGAAAAAGCAAATCAATGGAAAAAATCAACACATTAATAACAAACTAATAAAGTCGAGATTAAAACTGTATTAGGCCTTTTATATTTATCAGGAGTTCTCAAGGTAATCGCCGTTCAATAAAAGACTTTTGGAAAACCAACGAAACAGAGATAGAAATATTTCGCACTACCATGTCACAAAAGCGCTATGAATTTTTACTAAGCTGCTTACGTTTCGACAACAAAGAAAACCGTGCTCCACGGTTGGAATGTGATAAACTGGCTGCCATTAGAGCTATAGTGGATAAGTTTGTTGATAATTGTAAAAATGCATACACACCGGACAAATAGTTATTTAATAATCGATGAAAAATTAGAAGCATTTAGGGGTAGCTGCCCTTTTCGTCAGTATATGCCGAATAAACCTGCCAAATATGGCATAAAGGTTCATGACCTGGTGGACGTTCAGATACACTACTTAGTCAACATGGAAGTTTACGTAGGTAAACAGCCAGAAGGTCCATTCTATGTAAGCAACAGCCCCAAAGATATAGTTGATAGGTTGGTGGCTCTATTTTCAAGAACAAATAGAAACATTATCATCGACAATTGGTACACAAGCTATGACCTTCTTGTCAAGTTGTGCCAAGAGCATGGCCGCACTGCTGTAGGAACTATTCGAAAAACCAAGAGAAAGAGATCCGTACAAACTTTGTAAATGTGTAAAATCATGACATATGCTCAAGTCTCTTTGGATATCCGAAAAATTATACAGTCCTGTCATATGTATCCATCAAAGGCAAAGTTGTTCTTTTAATGTCTTCTCTTCACCACTATGAGAAAGTAGACAATTCAGAAAAGAAACTTCCAGATAGTGTGTTGTTCTATAATTTGATTAAAGGGGGAGTAGATACAGTGGATCAATTACCAGCTGCATACAATGTTTCAAGATGTAGTCATCGTTGGCCTTGACCATATTTTTTTCCTTGATGAATACTGCTGGTATAAACTCCCAAATTATTCACAGGGAAAATAATAATGGAGAAAACATAAATCGAAGTGATTACGTAACCCAACTGTGATTCGAATTAATAAGTGATTATCAAAAGGTAAGAATGGAAAATGACAGAATGCCTCGAGAACTGCGAGATGCGATCCGCAGAATAAGAGGAGAAACATCAGAGCCACCTACTAAAAAGACAAAACTAAATGGGCAACAAGGAAGGTGTCAAGAGTGTCCCTGTGCCCGTGTTCGTAAAACATAATACGTCTGTGAAGCGTGTAATAAGTTTATATGTCTGGAATACGCTAAAATGTACTGTCAAACTTGTGCATAATTGGCAGAAGTTGATGACCAACAATTTTTTTCCTGTTACCTATCTCCAGGATAACTTGTAATTCTATAATCATTTCTATTTGGAGTTTTCAAATAATTTAATTATGATTTTAATGTTTTATAGTACGCAATAAATATTTTTGAAGTAACCTCTGCTTTCTTTTGTTCAATAATTACCATTTTTTATTCTAAAGCAAAAATATAAATCCTATGTTCTTGTTCTGCAAACTATGCAATATTTTTTCATAAAAGAGTTGTTACAGAAGATAAATTTAATTGATATTATTCCAAAAGACACAAAATGAATTTTTTAAACTAAAAAAAAAGAATGGGGGTTTCTCACACCCCACGTGTCTAAAAACATTACACAATTCCACGTGTCTTATTTTCAAAGTCGCATATCTGAATAAGTTGAATTTAGTGGTATGAAGTAAGACAACACAAGAAAACACGATAAAAGGGCTTTCCAAAATACAAAAATTTACTGAGCGGTCCATTTAAAAACGATTCAAAATGATTAAATTTGCAAATATTGAATACCCTGTATAGTATTTTAATACTCAGAGCAACCATTTTACAGGGAATTCAAGCAGAAGATAATTTTTGGCAACGTTTTCTTTCATGCAATTGTTTTCTGTTACAGCAGCTGCCTGAAGTTCAGCATTTTTTTGCATAAAATCGTTAATAATCTCCAAAACAGTTGACGCTAGAGCCATACAACTTTATATAAAAATGATTAAGTAGTATTTTAACGCAAAACTTTTTAAGTGGCTAAATATACGACATTCCATTTAAAAAAAGTAAGTTTGATTTGTCATAAAATTTTTTTGAGCCAACCTGTAGAATCAAAAATATTATAATAAGGTGCACCTATTTTATACTTGTAAGCAATTTTTATTTTAGTTTTAGAAATATCTTCCATCCCTGCATCGCTGCAGGACCCTGTGTCAAAACTAGGCGAATATTCTTAGGATTCAAGTAACCAAATGGTCTGGAATGAGTAGCCTTAATCAGAAATTTCACATCTCTTCCAAATATAAGAAAAAACTCATGTTTTAAATTATACAATATTATTTTATATATAGGTATAAACCATTGCATATCTTTTAATAATCGGGCTTGAAAATATTCATATTAGATCAATTTTCCCATTTAATTTATTTGCACTTATTTCTCAGAGTTGAAAAGCTTAATGGCTTAAATTCTGAGATGTTCTGTTCCTTTGAAATCAGAAGGTAAACTTTTAAACATAATACAAGCACTGTTTTAGGTTTTTCTATGAAAGGTCATGTGTTACTCCTACCATTAGTCTCAGGTATATAATGTCTTTGTGGTCGGTTCGTTGCCTGTTGTGTTTGCCCAGTGGCCTCCGCATACGAAGGTGGTAAATCCTCTACAGAATATGATCTAGTTCGATGATACTGTGGTCTTGATGATGAAGAACATGGCAAATAATTCATTTCTGTATAATTAAGAGTTGCCGCAGGTATTGTGGCATACGAAGGTGGTAAATCCTCTAGAGAATATGATCTAGTTCGATGGTACTGTGGTGTTGACGATGAAGATTGTGGAGGCATCCTGAGTGCTGAGAGCCAGTCCGGAAGCTCATCCCTGTCTAGTAGTGATATATCCTCTGGGTAACAAAATGTAAAAAAAATCCAAGTTATACAGCAGTTCATCTTAAAATGATACGAAAAACAAACCTAATAGTACTGCCTGTGGTGGAGATGATTGAGATGGCATGGTATAGCCATTTTCAGATCGGTGCTGTGTGTTAGTGTGTCCATTAGAATCAGCTTCGGTATAATTAAGAGTTGCCGCAGGTATTGTGGCATACGAAGTTGGTAAATCCTCTAGAGAATATGATCTAGTTCGATGGTACTGTGGTGTTGACGATGAAGATTGTGGAGGCATCCTGAGTGCTGAGAGCCAGTCCGGAAGCTCATCCCTGTCTAGTAGTGATATATCCTCTGGGTAACAAAATGTAAAAAAAATCCAAGTTATACAGCAGTTCATCTTAAAATGATACGAAAAACAAACCTAATAGTACTGCCTGTGGTGGAGATGATCGAGATGGCATGGTATAGCCATTTTCAGATCGGTGCTGTGTGTTAGTGTGTCCATTAGAATCAGCTTCGGTATAATTAAGAGTTGCCGCAGGTATTGTGGCATACGAAGTTGGTAAATCCTCTAGAGAATATGATCTAGTTCGATGGTACTGTGGTGTTGACGATGAAGATTGTGGAGGCATCCTGAGTGCTGAGAGCCAGTCCGGAAGCTCATCCCTGTCTAGTAGTGATATATCCTCTGGGTAACAAAATGTAAAAAAAATCCAAGTTATACAGCAGTTCATCTTAAAATGATACGAAAAACAAACCTCTTAGTACTGCCTGTGGTGGAGATGATCGAGATGGCATGGTATAGCCATTTTCAGATCGGTGCTGTGTGTTAGTGTGTCCATTAGAATCAGCTTCGGTATAATTAAGAGTTGCCGCAGGTATTGTGGCATACGAAGGTGGTAAATCCTCTAGAGAATATGATCTAGTTCGATGGTACTGTGGTGTTGACGATGAAGATTGTGGGGGCATCGTGAGTGCTATGAGCCAGTCCGGAAGCTCATCTCTGTCTAGTAGTGATATATCCTCTGGGTAACAAAATGTAAAAAAAATCCAAGTTATACAGCAGTTCATCTTAAAATGATACGAAAAACAAACCTCTTAGTACTGCCTGTGGTGGAGATGATCGAGATGGCATGGTATAGCCATTTTCAGATCGGTGCTGTGTGTTAGTGTGTCCATTAGAATCAGCTTCGGTTTCTGTAATGCATGATGTATTAGGAGACAAGCCTTTAAAACTGGTTCATAGATATCTTATTAAAAATTGTTATTATGTAGAAGTACAAGTAATTTCTCCCAATAGCATGACAACAAAGTTGTTAACATTTCTGTATTGAATTTAACCATAAGCATCAACTTTGAGTGGCTTTAACTTAACCTACACATTCTATTGCAAACTTCTTGCGACATTGTTAACATTTCAGTTTATTTGCGTACTTCTACTTTTTTGGCTCATACGTTACCTTCGGTGGACTGACAACATTTAAGACAGAACAAAAGAAAAGAAGCTGCTATAAGACATCCGACAACAGCTATCTCACCACCCATTTGACTGCTAGAAAAAATTACGATCGTTTTATTACCTTAAGATACATACATTTGCGCACCCAATTTTGATTAGTTATTCATTATTTTCTATTATGAGACATTAATGGGCATACCAATTCAACTAAAACTAAAGGTCTTTCATTTAAAATTTATGGTTAGGTGCTAATGGTTTTCTTTGCACAATTGTGGGTCATGTCATTATTCATGAAGCACAGTTATTCACTTAACCGTGCATGCTGATGTGCTAGCCTGGTTATATAAACATGATTATATAATATTCTAGTAATATACGTATCTTACGGATTCCATGCCCGACATGGAAACTGGTTTTAAAAAGCTGTTGAGGAGCTGTAATATAATAATTTTCTAGTATCAAAACCTCTTAAATGTACGTACTTGAGTTACATTTTCTGAAATCACAAAAAGCTGTTTAACCAACTTTAGGTAGGAACTCCTTAATGATTTTTTTGTGTGAAATGTTAACAGTATCTGGAGTGATATTTTAAGTGCCGAAATTTAAATAAAAAAAACTTTATTTTATTTCCACACTGAGCAATTATACAATGTCTTTACATAAAGAATGCTGCATAACAACTGACTTAATTCTAATTACTATCTGTCTACAAGCAAGCAAGCAAGTTGATAAGATAAGGAAATCACACCTCGTAAGATTATCAAAACGTGCCTTATCTGTCCCACGTAACTCCTCGTGGCTAAATGGAACTTTGGGGTACACGGAGTTCTTCTAATGAAATTTCCTGTGAATTGTTTTTTGATTTTTGATTAAAACATGACATCTTAATTCTATAATAAACATTTAGCTTATAACTTATTATACCTATTATAAAAGTAATTACGGCAAGGGCAGTAAAATAATTAAAAGAATGATGTATTACAGAATACGTATTATTTTCAAAATTTGTAGGTAACTTTTGAAATTGAATTTTAATTGATTTTAAATCATCCAGATCTATATGTTCCAGATTTAATTTCGGTAAATTATTATTTCCAATTGAACCTGGAATATTTATACTTTCCAAAACAGGCAATTTAATTATTTCTTTAATTTTGTTGGAATACTTTAAAGTTGAGAGAAAATGGTGTTCAATAGTAACATTGCAATTTTCGGGAATTTGTAATAAGTATGTGCCGTTTAAAGGATACTTAAAACTATGATTAATACAATATATAGAAGCAATTAATTCCTGGGGGCTAACAATAATCCAAGAGTTTAAATCTATTTTCTGAATTTTAAGTTTATCTACTTGCGCATGATGCACTTCACAGTTTGGGTTTTTCACGAATTTTAAAAGGTTACTTTCACGCAAATTAATTTTTATTAACTCGTGAAACTGCACTTCACAATAATAATTGTCTTGTAACACTTGTTTGCACTTTTTGACCATTGATACGCTATTTTGTTCGTTATATAGGAGATAGGGTTTGGAAGGAATTATAATTTGGTAATTTTTACTGTTCCTGATAGGTACAGGGAAAAGGTGATAGTATTCATATTGGATATCATTACAAAGTGGAATTTCTAATATAAAATTAAGGCTGTAATTTTTCCTGTATGCTTTGATGGTGATAATCTCTTCGTACTCGACTAATTCTTTGGATGTAGAATAGGGCAATTTATACGGCAAGGCATTTTTCTGTATTTCTTCTAATTCGCGTGTTAGGTCCTTTCTTTCTATTATTGAAGGATGTAGTGTTTTCAATTTCGCAAAGGTGACGGCTTCCTCCAGAGTGTTTAAAATATGTAATAAAAGGTTTAATAATGCTGCTATTTGTAACTGGATCGAATGCATGTTAATAAATGAGTACATCTCGGTTTTATGTAACGTGGACGTTTTGATCGCTGATTCAAGCTGCAGAATCCTTGATTGTAATACCAATTGATTGGTGCTTAATTGCCGCATGGTTTTGTTGAATTTTTCTATTGCTTGTGTCATTAGCGAAGTTTGTTTTATGATAACAGTAGCTTGATTTTCTTGATTTTTCTGTAGTGTCTTGATGGCGTTTTCGATTCGTTCCCCATCTTCTGCATCTAGGTTACCTGTTATGAATTTGAGAATATTTCCTAGTCCATTGATTGCACCTCTCTTACTGCCTTCATGTGGGAATATGTGTTCGATTTTTCTTTGATTTTCTCGTAATAATACTTCCAATATTATTTGATAATTATGAAATTCAGTTTTGTAGGTTTCGCCGTTGGCATGAGTTTCAAATGACAGTTGAATTTTCCTAATGTTATTTTCCAATATCTGTAATTCGGATATTATTGGTGAACAATCTACTGTTTTTATTAGCGTCCATTGTATTTCTTTTATTTGTGCAATTCCTAATTTGTCGTAATAAAGTCCTGGATTGTTTTCGAGGTTGGTGAATTTAGGCTGGTCCAGTGCAAAACTAAATGCAATTGATATTATTGCGATGATCGAGTATTCGAGGAGCATCTTGTCGAAGCTACACTTCTGTTGTCTTCGTCTGCAACAAAAGGCAGCAGATCATTTACGTGAAGTTTCTTCGTTTGATTTTTATTATTCAGTAATATACAAGTATTTTCGGGGGTGATTTCTTGAATAGTGTAGGGTCCGTCGTATTTATTGCTTTTCTTATTCCTAATGTGGGTTCTTGCGAATACTTTGTCTCCTACTTTAAATTGTGGCTCTTTTCGTTTTGCGTTTCTTTTGTTGATAATGGCTTCTTTCGAGGTTTGCAATTTTTCTTTAATTTTTTCGTAAATTATTTGCAATTTAGATTGGTGAGATTTTACATAATTTTGGAAATATTCTTTTTCATAAAATAAGTCAAATGGATTTCTGCTGTCGGTATGGCCTAATAAAATTTCAAATGGTTAATATCCTGTAGTTGAATAAATTGTGTTATTATAAGCGACAATTGCATGTGCCATAAGATTATGGGGCTGGTTTTCTCGTTTTTCGGTTCGTAGCAATCTATAATGTTCGATTAGAGTCGAATGCAACCTTTCAACCATTCCTTGAGAATTGTGATTATAAGGTGTAGAATAATGTAATTCAATTTTATGAAGTTGGGAAAATTCCTGTATAACTTTATTATTAAATTCTACTCCATTGTCGCATGTTAATTTCCTTGGTATGCCATAGTGAGAAAAGAATTTTAATAAATTTTCGGCAATTTATTATGGTTGCTGTTTTTGATTCAATAGGATATGCTTGGGCCAGTTTAGAAAATGCGTCAATTATTGTTAGATACGTTGATCCATCAATTTGAAATGTGTCGACAAATATTTGTTCAAACGGCTTTTCTGCTGTTTCTGTAATATTTAATGGGGCTTTAGTCGGGTTCCTGTCGTATTTCGATTTTTTACACGTATAGCATGAATTAATGTAGTCTTGCACGTCCTGCTTTAAACTTTTCCAGTAGTATTTTCTTCTTATTGCTTCCTCCGTGATATTAATTCCTCGGTGGTTGGTTTTTCCTTCATGATAATTTTCTTCCTTCGGGGTCCATTAAGTGTTCCACTCGTGATGTACACTTGTAGAAAGTTGGCGAATTGCTATTCATGACTGACGTTACGATTTTACAAAATTGTTCATAAAATTGCTGGTTAGGAAAATGACAAAAATACTTCGTTCTTGGTTTGCAATAATGAATTACTAATTGTTTAATAAAATTTTCTAAATTTGCATTTGGCACTTGCACTGTAATTATTTCATTTTCTTCTTTTTTCTCGATTTTAGGCGTCAAAGGTATGCCAAATACAGGTTGAAAAATTATTTGATTTTTATGAGTTTCTAGAGGCTTCTCGCAAATTTCTACTGTAGTTGTGGATTCTTCTTGTGTATGTACGGTATTATTTGAATTTTCTTCTAGGTTCTGGAGTTTTCAGTTCTTCGAGTCTTTGGAGTTCTGCTACTAATCTATTGATTTCTTCATCTGCGTGATTTATTAATGATACCTGATCCTCTGCTATAATAGGATTAGCTGGAATTCTTGACAAGGCATCGGCATTCGTATTGCTTGTACCTTTCTTATAAACAATATTATAGTCGAATTCTTCTAATTTGATTCGCCATCTAGCTAATTTAGAGTTTGGTTCTTTCAGTGAATGAAGCCATTGAAGTGGTCGATGATCAGTAACTATGGTAAATTTATGTCCGTATAAGTATGGCCTAAAATGTTTTGTAGCCCACACTATTGCCAGTAGTTCTTTTTCTATTGCACTGTACTTTTGCTCGGAATCGTTTAAGGTTCTCGATGCATAAGCGATTGGTAAATCGGAGCCTATGTTACCTTGAGATAATACTGCTCCCAATGCTACGTTTGATGCATCAGTTGTCAATATAAACGGTCTTGTAAAATCTGGGTACTTTAAAATTGGGTCATTTGTCAAAATTTGTTTCGCTGTTTCGAATGCGTTAATAAATTCGGTATTATGCTCAATTTTGGCGTCTTTCTTTAGACATTTTGTTAGCGGTTTTGTTAATTTCGCAAAATTGTTTATGAATTTCCTGTAATATCCTAGCAACCCTAAAAACCTTTTGATTTCTTTTCGAGTTTTAGGTATTGGAAAATGTTGTATTGCTATGATTTTGTTTGGATCTGGTTTTACACCATTCGCTGTTATTTGGTGACCTAAATAATTTACTTCTTTACGTAAAAATTCGCTTTTGTCCAGTTGTACTTTAAGATTTTTCTCTCTAAGACGTTGGAAAATTTTCTTGATGTCCTGAATGTGTTCTTGAAGCGAAGCCGAATAAATAATAATGTCGTCTACGTACACTGAGCAGATTTCGTTCTGGAGTCCTCGTAAAACGTTGTTTATCAATTTTTGGAAGGTAGCTTGCCCGTTCTTGAGCCCAAAAGGAAGGCGTTTATACTCGAAGTGCCCAATATCTGTTGAAAATGCAGTTTTCTCAATATCCGATGGGTTTATTTCTATTTGGTGAAATCCTGAAGCCAAGTCCAAAGTTGTGAAATACTGACTTTTTCCTAATTTATCCAAAATGTCACTTATATTGGGTATAGGAAACTTCTCGTCAACGGTTTTTTCATTTAGTTTCCTATAGTCTATCACTAATCTCCACTTGGTTTTTCCAGACGCATCTTGCTTTTTTGGTACTACCCAAATTGGTGAAGACCAAGGTGATGAGGATGGTCGAATAATATTTTCTTGTAACATTTTCGATACTTGTTGTTTTACCTCTTGTTTATGGATTTCAGGAAATCTGTAACTTTTGGTGTAGATTGGTATGTCATCGGTTGTTCTTATTACATGCTTGACTTCGTTGGTAAAAGTTAAAGGGAGTTGTTCATGATGAAAGATGTCCTTGTATTCCTCACACAGGTTCCTAATTAGAGTAACTTCTTCATCGTTTAGGTGTTTTAATCTTAAGTTTTTCAAGTTTTCTCTCTGAATTTTCTTAACATTGACTGGAACATTATTAATATTGTTAACTGGTATAGGTTTCTTGATTGGTTCAACTTGTATTAGGTTTAACGGTTTCGATATTTTTAGAATTTTTTGCTTTTCGCTTTTGTTTAACACTGTTGTTAATGCTTGCTGATTTTGAACTTGTACTAACGCTGTTGGCATTTCTATATCAGGTCCAAAATTCTGATGTTCCAAAATTCCTTGCTGTAGTTTAGTATTTACGGGTATTTGCACTACGGTTTCCGTTCTTAATAATAATAATAATAATAATAATAATAATAATAATAATAAATTTATTGGTCCTCTCGATCATACAATGATATAGGACAAGTCACAAAAAAGCTTACTTAAAATTGTAATGTAATAGTTAAGACGACGTAGAATTACATCAGTTAACAAATTTAAAAAAAACGTATATATAAAATGCTTACAATTGAAATTAAAACAATGTACAACTACCTAAATTTATCACAGGCTAACTACGAAAACTACATTACGTTTCTTGCACTTCAATTTAGTTTAAAATTTAAATGTTAAAAACTCATCTAGCGTATAAAAGGCGTTGTTTTTGAGAATTAAAGTTAAATCTTTTTTAAATGTCTTGCTACTACATGTTTTAAGACTAACAGGTAGTATATTATAGAGTACCGTACCCATATACCAAGGGCTGGATTTATATAATTGAAGGCGATGATTGTGATGCTCTAAGTTAAGACTACCGTAACGAGTGCTATATTGATGGTGCTCGTTTAAAAATTTGAATTTACTAATATTCGACTTAACATACAGTAAAATTTCTAGTATGTAGATACTAATAAGAGTTAAGATACCCTGATTGATGAAACTGGTTTTGCATGACTCCCGTCTCTGTAAATTAAATATATTGCGAATGGCTCTCTTTTGTATAACAAACACCCGATTTAGATTGCTAGCATTACCCCAAAAAATTATACCGTATCTAAGAACTGACTCAAAGTTTGAATAATAAAAAGTTCTGCAAGTCTCGATATCACCAAAATGAGTAATTCTATTAAGAGCAAAGCAAGTGCTTGATAATTTTTTACAGATAGCATTTATATGATCATTCCATTTTAAAGAGAAATCCAGATTAATGCCCAATAATTTAAAAACTTTAACATTTGTAATCGTTTTATTCGATATTTCTAATGTAACATCATGATTAGATTTGAATTTTTTTGTGAAAAATTGCATCATCATAGTTTTATCTAGATTGACCGTTAGCTCATTAATTTTTAGGAAGTTTAATAAATTTCTAAGTTCAAAGTTAGCTCTATCTACAAGATTTTCATCAGAATTTTCCGATATTAATAATGTTATGTCATCAGCAAAACAGGTAAATTTACAGGTTAAGGCGGAATCGATATCATTAATATATAGAAGAAATAGTAGTGGACCGAGAACGCTTCCCTGCGGAACCCCTACTTTAAGGGCAAGTTTTCCAGATTTTACCCCAGAAAATGTAACTAATTGTTCCCTATTCGACAAATAAGATTTTAATAAATTATTTATTTTACCACGCAGGCCAAAATTTGTGATCTTATCTAAAAGGATATCATGATTTACGCAATCAAACGCTTTAGAGAGATCCACAAAAACTGTCATTACCCGCCTGCCACTGTCTAGATTATCATAGATGTTTTCTAATAAACTTATAAGGGCAGTCTTAGTAGAGTGCTCTTCTCTAAAGCCATGTTGATTTTTGGAAAGTACACGATGTTTTTGCAAAAAATGTAATATACGAGATGCTATTATTTTTTCAATTATTTTAGAGAACGAAGATAACAATGCTATCGGCCGATAATTGGACAAATCACCCGGATCTCCCTTCTTATAAAGTGGAATGACATTTGCAGTTTTTAGTACATCTGGAAAACTATCTTGCTTAAAACATTCATTAATTAAATGGCATAAAGGAGTTTTTATAAGCATTGCACATTTCTTAATGAGAGCTGTAGAAATACCATCAATACCACAAGTTGCTTTTGAATTTAGTGATGTAATAGTTGAGATTAGTTCACTCTCATCTACGTCGTGCAAAAACAGCGTTTTGTTTAAGTACGATTTATTTGCTACAAAAAATTTTGGATCGCTGTTTAGATCTAATTCTGATTTCAGCTTCGCCGGTATACTAATAAAATATTTATTAAACTCCTCGGCTATATGGAACGGTTCCCTAATATCAAGATTATTTACCTTAATGCTAATTTCAGATTTTTGGCGGATGTTACGACCTAAATTTTCATTTATAATTTCCCAAGTAGTTTTAGTTTTGTTAGAGGATTTTTTAATTTTTTCAGCAAAGTGTTTCTTTTTCGCAAAGCTTAAAACCCTTCTGTAAGTTTTTTTATAATTGTTATAAAATTCTGTGGTAATTAAACCAATGTTTTTAAGTTTAAATAATTTTTTTAAATTTGCAGCAGAAATTTTCAACCCTTTTGTAACCCATGGTTTAAAAGGCGTTTTATTTCTTTTTAAAGAGGTCGTAAAAGATATATTAAAGTTATAAGTAATAATGTTTAAGAAATGTGAAAATTTTGAATTAATATCCCTTAACTCGTACAATTGTTGCCAATCTTCTTTTTCAAGAAGCATAAGAAAATTTTCTGTATTTCTTTGCGAAAAACAAACACCCTTACAAATAACAGAATTTGCTGTACAACATTTTATCGGAAAACAGATTTTCTGAGCAGAGTGGTCGGAAAGTCCATTAAAAATTATTCTTTTTTCGGAAAGATTATTAAAATTTATGAAAATGTAATCTATTCCCGATCTGCTGTTTCTAGTTATTCGAGTTTCTTCCTGGAAAACAGATCTTAATCCAAAAGAATTCATTAAATCTAATAATGAACTTCGATTTTTTGAAATTAATAAATTATCAATGTTGAAATCACCACATATGACAATTTTATCCTTTTTATGTTTGTAGATCGCGTTTAAATATTCTTCTAATTTCCTAAGAAAGGTAATAGTATCGCTGTCAGGAGATTTATATACACACACAATAAGTAGGTTTACTTTGAAGAGTTTAATTTTAACAGAGGCAAATTCAAAAACTTTTTCTTCTCTCATATTATAAAATTTACTGTAGTTGTTAGCAGAGTACTTGGATTTAGCATAAATTAAAATTCCGCCACATTTATAATTTGTTCTACAAAAATAGCTAGTAAGACTGTATCCAGGTATAGCAGAGAACTGAGTTTCATCATCTTTTAAAAAACTTTCCGACACACACATCACATCTACATCCTGAGTTAATAACATCATTTCAACTTGTTCAAATTTATTCCTAATACTCTGCATATTTTGATGAATAACTGTAAATGTAAATTCGTTCGAACTTGATAGACTACTAGCAATATTTAAGCTGATAATGTTTTTGTTATTTACATTTTGTTGCCTGGTGTGTTTTTCCCGAAAATTAAATTTATTCGTTGGATTAGGACCTATAAAAAACTACTGCACAAATTTGAGGAAACTTCTTCAGCCTCCGGTGCACTGGTTAAATCAGGATACAAACTCCCCGAAATGTTTGAATTTTTAATAAAAGGTTGAAGTGTTAGTGTACAACACACGTTTTCCTGAATTTCATTATGATAAATTTGTATTCTAGCTGTTGGGGTCACTATCATGTCATTTTTTAAATCAATTGTGGCTCCTAACTGTTTCAAAAGATCAAGTCCAATTAAACCATCGTATTTAGGATTAAAATTAAATAGATATACTTTATGATAGCCCTGTTTTTTAAATGTGGGAGGTAACGGAATATTAGCAACTTCATTATGATAGCTAGTATTGTGCGCTGTTTGTATAGCAAATGGTTCTATACGAATTTGATTTGGATAGTATTTGTAAATTAAATTTGGATTTATTAAGGTTCGTGCAGATCCAGTGTCAATCATTAATTTAGCTTGAAGTTCCGGTATGATAATATAGGGAAGGTGTACATTTTGTTTTACATTTAACGATATTACGTCGGTGGTGTTCTCGCAGGGTCCATGGAAAAATCCTGATGATAATTATTCGGTGTTTCTTCTGGGTCTAAATAATTAGCTTCCTGTTGGTACTCTTCATAGCCTTCATATTCTGGTTGACAATTTTGGGTTGTTTGAGCGTCGATTTCGAATGGATTTTCGAAGTTTGGCTCTTCTTCTGGTGTGTCGTGGTAAAATAATTCTTCTGATGTAAAAGTTGGTCTCGGCTGGGGATAACTAACTCGCGAAAGTTGCCTGGTATTTCCGGAGCTTATGTCCATTGGTGTTGGCTTTGGTTGCGGTAAGTTTCGGGGTTTGAATACATTTGTATTTTGCCTTTGTTGATTTCCAAATTGTTGAAAAGATATTTGTGCATTTGCTGTAGCTGGGGTAAACAATTTCGGCTGTTGTGGAAAATTTGATTGTTGGTTACCAAATCCAGTAAAGCGCGGGTTTTGTGGTGGCAATCTTAAATATCCAAATTGTGGCAATTGTGAAAATTGTGGAAATTGTCTGGATATGGGCTGCTGTATCGCTGCTGGAACTGGCATGGTAAAAGGTCCTCTGGTAAATTGCGGCTTATAAAAATTGTTAGAAGTTTGTTGTCTTGGTTTCTGGGTTCTTAAAGTTGATGGAAATCTCTGCTGTGTAGAATTCTTCGCATAATTTATGTTTTCCTCGGCTAGTACATAAGTTAATGCCTTTTCAACGGTGTCCGGTCGTTGCGCTCGTATTAGCGATCCTAGTGGTTCACGTAGCCCGGTTAAGTATGATTTTAAAGTAAGTTGATCGTAGAGATCACCTTTGATTTTTCTAGTAGCGGCGTCGTTAGTATTTATTCGTAATTGTGAAAACAGTAATCCACGAATATCCTGACAGCGGTTATAGTATTGTTGTGGATTTTCGTTTCCTTGTCTAAGCAGCATGAGGTCACGTAGCAAAGAATTTTCGTCTCGTTGGTCCGAAAAAGACTTTTGAAGTATGTCTTTTAAATCGTCCCAAGAATTGACATCTCTACCATTTGTAACTATGCCGGCGTCGCCAATTAATTTGCTTCTAATCGACGAGAGAATGAAGTGGTTAATAAAAAGATCCGGTGTGTCTGATTTGGTGAATTGATTAATTATCAATTCGCTAGCCCTAATAAATTCGGATAGACGCGCAGGATTGCCGTCAAATTCCGGGATAGTACGCAAATATTCGACGTGAAATGAAGTCATATTTTGCGTGGTATTATTTATAGAATTTAAAGTTTGGGAATCCTCTTGATTTATATTTAAATTAGATATTTGGTCAACAAGGGTTTCAATTGACATTAGGGGTAATAATAAAATTATGGAAGGCACATAAAGGAATAACGAACAAATAAAAAGCGTATAAACACACTTTGATTCTTCTCTGCGTTGTCCTGTTCTTGGAAGTCCCCTTTTTGGATGCGATGTCCTTAACCTAGGTGGTCCAATAGGTCCAGCGATTTCGGTCCGGTCCCCTGGATTCAAGATTCGGCGATGGATGTCCTCCTCTCGATTCAAGACTCGGCGATGTATGCCCTCGTCCCGATGTTCTGTTGTTGCGTTGCCCGAAGTTGCCGATTTTTGTGCACTCCGAACAAAGTTTTTCGATTGCGAATTAAATCGTTGACACGAACGACAAATCGATTTAGTATTTGCCTTATCGCAATCCTACCGACTGCGCCAGTGATATTTTAAGTGCCGAAATTTAAATAAAAAAAACTTTATTTTATTTCCACACTGAGCAATTATACAATGTCTTTACATAAAGAATGCTGCATAACAACTGACTTAATTCTAATTACTATCTGTCTACAAGCAAGCAAGTTGATAAGATAAGAAAATGACAACTCGTAAGATTATCAAAACGTGCCTTATCTATCCCACGTAACTCTGGTGTATAAATTGTAAAAAAACACGAAAGATTTATATGTAGTAAAGTTACAATTTAGATAAAAAATGGGGTTAGTAGCGATTTACCCCAATTGTTGGATTTAATGGAATTTGAGTATGAACATGAACATTACAGTATTTTTATTCTGGCCTCCTCATTCGTCAGTCACAAGTTGTACCTACTGTTGTAATACCATCGAGATTGCTACTGCTTAGTGTAAAGGAAACTGCGAATACTATAGTAAAATCACGGAAACAAACGGTGTACATCACATATTTATTTATTCATTTAAAGTTACTGTTTGATGACGCGCACCGTTTGATTCCGTGATTACAATAAATATGAATGTAATAACCATAGGTAAATCACGGAATCAAACGGTGTGCGTCATAAAACAGTAACTTTAAATTAATAACTAAATATTTGATGACGTGCACCGTCTGTTTCCGTGATTTTACTATATGTTGTTTGCTCCATTTAGATGTTTTCTCATTTTTCAACCTAAAATTCGACCATTGCTTACCATAATATATAGGTGGGTACTTTGTACTTTAGTCAGGGATTTTTGGTAAAGTGAGGTTCTTCTGACAGTCAACAGTCTACTTTTGTTAGAAGCACCTTTTTCTTCTTTTCAGTTTTCTTCAAATTTCCAAACACCTGTCCATCGAGAACCAAAACCTGTACTGAAGTTGGTATTAAAAATGCTAGTAGGTACTTCCCTTTACAATAAAGGAAGTATTGCATTCACCCCAAAAATTCGAAATTGAGTTTTCAACAGATCTTCACGTTTTAGAGTCTTCTCAACCCAAAAACATGTTTTTGCTCATTGGTTTATCTATCAGTACTAGCTGAAACCCGCGGCATATGCCGCATTTAAAATGTACGACAAATGTAATAACTTTTGTTGCACTAAAGAAAGTTTTAAAAGCACGCTAGAGATTGGCAGTAAGGAAAAGTTCCAAAAAATATATTTTCAAATGGAAAGTTTCTGGAAATGAAATGCTCGCCTCTGGAAGGCGTTCTAATTAATACGACGTTGTTGGAACGCAGTCAAAAAAAAAATCAGGAAAGAATTAATACTCTTATGAGATTATAAGTGAGAATTATTTGTGCCACCGAAATAATTTTCAGCTGCTTGCAATCTTGTGTTTCTTTTCGGGTTTAAGCCGTTGAGCGTCATAAAAATATAAATGCGGTAACTCAAGTCTCCAGTTACGCCGTTACTGTTATTGTTAAATAACTCGATTAATTATTATTTCTTTGTCATTTTAAACTGAAATTATTATTATTATCTCTATAATAGCAACCATAAGTAACTGTTTATAATGTTTATATGCTAGCGAGTTGTTCTTAAATCGCTAGTGAATTAATAGTAAAGTACATTTTTTTTCTATAATAATTTTCAAGGTCAACTCTAGGGGAAAAGTTGTATTCCTGCAGGGTCCCTAGCTTTAATAATGTTGGTATATAGATTTTCAGTTCTTTTCTTCCATTAAAAAAATGATTGTCATTTTGATAGATATGTCATAATAGTGGGTAAAACGAACAGCATAGTAAAATATTGCAAATCCTTTATCTAAAAGACGTGTCTGTCTGGGACGCTGTTTCAGCAGCCAAACCGTAAGAGATAGAGAACAAAGTTATTAAACTTATATGTTTGGAATGGTCATGTCAGGTCAGGAACCGAATTTCAGTCACGTGACACTTCCGGTTTTCGAGAAATCACGTGATTTCCGTCCGTCCGGGACGGTCTTTTTTGTTTTATTAAATGAGACAATTGTCTCACTGGACTGCTAGTTTATTAATTATTAAACTTACAATATTTGAAAATAAACATAATGAACGTTTGCAAAATTAAAGGAATTTGTCAAGAGTTCAAATTAAGAAACTTTGACATTCAAAATTGACACATAACCATAATTTTAAAAAAGTGCTACCAACACGAGGTATAAAAATTTCCTAGCGTTTTAATCACATATCTACCAACATTGTAACACTTTGACAGTTATTACAGAAAAAAAAAGTACTTTAGATTGTTCTACAAGTTAAGAAAAGGGAGAGTTTTACAGCGAATGTAAAAGTTTTACGTGAGCATGGACGAATCACTTTTCCAATGTGTTGAACATGCAATTTTTCCGTGTAGTTGACAAAAATATCTTTTTCAATAATTTTGGTCAAAGTATGGAAGCGCAATTTTTACTGTACTGTAAAAATGAACTAAATGAATTAATAACAGATTGATCCATTTTCAAGTAAACTTTATTCTACCGGGTGCTGACTTGCGCGACGCACCATAGGAATTTCCATAGTAAATTCTTTATGTTCAATTATTTGCTCCCCTAATTATTTTAGAGCTAAAGTGTAAATACATTTTTTGTAGAGAAAAAAATACTGCATCCATTCATACTGTTGCTAACAATTTTTCATTTTCCATAACCGAAGGAATGCAAAAAATCAAACTAGCATTTTTACAAGAATCAGTGATGCCATGGAATTATTGAAACAAGCCAATGCCAACGCAAGTGCATGCGGGGCGATCATCCAGTCACTGCCGCCAAAAGGTTGAATTTATTGTCGTTTTTCTCGTTTTGGTGTAAGTGCTGAACCTCATTATTACACCTACAATTATTTATTAACGTGCCTGTAGTTTAAACTTAAAATGAATCAGTCTTTTAATGATTGTACTGTTTGGAATTTGCGGATACGGATATTTTACAATAAACAAGGAGCTTAGTTAACGAACGTCCACCATACTCGTAAAACCATTTTAGTTATGGACAAGGTCTAGGTACCTTAGAGACATTAAGCAGAACATAATTAATAATGAAACATCAATGACAAACGAACAAACAACACATAGGGTCGCTCCGGACGCATTTGCTTTGGCATTGGCTTGTTTCAATAATTTCATGGCATCACTGATTTTTGTGAAAATGCTAGTCTGTTTTTTGCATTCCTTCAGTTCCGGGAGATGAAAAATTGTTAGCAACAGTATGAATGGGTGCAGTATTTTTGTCTCTACAAAAAATGTATTTACACTTAAGCTCTAAAATAATTAGGCGAGCAAATAATTGAACATAAAGAATTTACTATGGAAATTCCTATGGTGCGTCGCGCAAGTCAGCACCCGGTATAATGTATAATGGTTAATTTGTACAGAGTTCGGCAACGAAGCAGGGGTGGAAGATATTTCTAAAACTATTAGAGTTACATGAATATTGTGTATATAAAAGTTGTAGGTACGAAAGTGGTGCACATTACTAAAATATTTTTGATTATACAGGGTGTCGCAAAAAAGTATGGCGAATCAAACTTACTTTCTTTAAATAGAATGCGCTATATTTGGGTAGCTTAAAAGTTTTGTATTGAAATACTCATCATTTTCATATAAAGTTGTATGGGTCTAACGTCAACTGTTTTGGAGATATTAACGATTTTATGCAAAAAAATGCTGAACTTCAGGCGACTGCTGTAAGCGACAGAAAACAATTGAATGAAGGAAAACGTTACCAAAAAATTATGATTTTTGTCAACTATCTTTCAAGTGTAAAATGGTGGATCTGGGTATTAATTTTATATAGGGTGCTCAATATTTGCAAATTTTATCATTTCGATTTTTTTCAAATGGAACGCCCTGTATATTTTTGTATTTTTGAAGAGCCCTTTTAATGAGCTTTCTTTTGATATGTTACTTCATACTTCTAAGTTCAACTGTTTTTCAGATATGTGTGTTTGAACATAAAAACAATTTAAACGCCTTAAGATGCTTTATTTCAAGGGATAAAAAACAAACGCCCTTAAAATAGTGATTTAAACGCATGATCTCTCTAAAAATAAAAGCACAAAATCAGGTTTAGAAAATATAAATTCAGTCAGTGTTGATGCAGGAAATTATAAACACGAAAAAACGATAAATGCAGGAATAAATTAATTATTTTAAAGGCGTTTGTTTTTTATCCCTTGAAATAAAGCATCTTAAGGGGTTTAAATTGTTTTTTATGTTTATTAAAGTTCAGCATTTTTTTGCATAAAATCGTTAATATCTCCAAAACAGTTGACGTTAGACCCATACAACTTGATATGAAAATGAAGAGTATTTCAATACAAAACTTTTAAGCTACCTAAATATACGGCATTCTATTTAAAAAAAAATAAGTTTGATCCGCCACACTTTTTTGAGACACTCTGTATAATCAAAACTATTTTAGTAATGTGCACCACCTTAGTACCTACAACTTTTATATACTCAATATTTATGCAACTCTCATAGTTTTAGAAATATCTTCCACCCCCGCTTCGTTGCCGGACCCTGTACAAATTAACCATTGTACATTATAGAATAGAGCTTACTTGAAAATGGATGAATCTGTTATTAATTCATTTAGTTCATTTTTAGGTGAAATCAATATGATTTTGAGCAGTTATGAAAAGTATCAAAAAGTCACTTTTTTTAATGTCACCAATGGCAATGTGAAAAAATAATACATTATAAGAAAAAGAAAACCATAATTTTTACCAAGATGTGAGTTTGCAGCTCAAGGGCGATGCCGAGCACTACAAATAAACAGAGGGAAAAATGGTGTTCTGCCCTGCCGCGTATATACAATTTTTTCAACTGCCAGGATCAGAACCGTAAGAAACATATTTTTCGACGACTCACATCGAAAGTAGATTTTTCTCACTGTCATTTGACAACAGAAAATTGACATTTACCGCTGAGTGTGCGTTTTCATCACTTTGCTGCTCACCGAGCGTTTTGGGTTTCCATGTGAACAAAATAGGTAGCTACGTCCGAATGTTTCCTTGACAATGCCCGTCATTTGTCGAAATAATCGCGTCACATGTCTAATAGACTGCACGAGTAATGTTAACTTGATTGTCAATTAATATTTGCAATAAAATGAAATATGATATTTTCCATTAATAATATGCTCAGTCGTCGAAAAAATAGTATGTATGTTTCGAGCTAAAAGTGCACTTGCCACTTTTGCATGATTGCTGGTTTCGGCTTTGCCTCAACCAGCAATATTCACGTGCAAGCGGCAAGAATGCACTTTCAGCTCTTAACATACAATATACTATTTCATTACTCTAAATCAAAATTATGCTGTAATACGGATTGGGCCATAATTATAACGGGTGTTCATAAACAGTCGTCATCCCAGTAGGTTTCGACTTCAGAAACGTATGTCTATTAAAATTGAGAATAAATGCGCTATGACAGTACTCAATGACGTTTCATTGTGTTTCACGAATTAATCAAAGATATAACAATTTGTTTTTCAAAGCAACTGGGATGACGACTGTTAATGAACACCCGATATATAAGAGCAATGAGATAACATGAACAACAAAATAGAATGCTTGAGCAAGAGATGACCATACAAAAAAAAATTATTTTAGTAGGCATGTGTGGTTGACATCTGTCATAATTAAATGTGCGTCAGGCCTACTCCAATACTTGCTATTATGTTTATCTCTTTCTTACTCAAGCAATACGTGTTATTTTCTTGTGTTATCTTATTGCTGTTACAGTGAAATTCCCCTTCGCGGATACACGGTCACCTCCCTTGGACAGACAGTTTCTCATGGTCCCGACCGACTCTCATATAATTTGCATTGTGTTAACTCCCTCTTGGACGGACATTCTCTTGAACGGACACTTTCAGTCGGTCTATATAATAATAAACTGTTACGGTATTAAATGCTCAGATCGACATTGATCAAGAGCACTGTCAAAAATCGGGTACAAACTATAGGGTTCGCCGGCTTTACTAAAAAGAACACAGATCTTAATATGCTGGAGCAGATTTCGTTGCTCCGATTCCTCGCACTTAGCTCAGTCGGGAAGGCGTGGTTCGAGAGTACAAAGAAAAACCGGCGGCACTTACCCTAAAGATTGCTTAAAAGAATTTCCAAAGGACGCCACTCGTTTTGATAAATTAACAGCCCTCGTGACCCAAAACGAGAAATATCACAGGGCTCTACTGAAGATGCGCTGGGTTAGCTGCACGCTGCGAAGCGTCGTCCACTAGGTTCCCTCCAAGTCGGGCGGTCAGCACCAGGTGGCCTTAATGACTTACCGTATGACCACCTCCCTAAAGGGGCTCAAAAGAATTTACTCAAGCCAAAAACTGTATGGATTTTCCAATAAAAGCACGTGTTCTAGCTTCACATTTGATTACACTTGGCTTTTCGCCACCTTAGGATTGAAGATCCACAAATTGCAGGTTTAAGTCAATTAAACAAACTAAGTGTGACTATATTATTGTTTAATGAATGAAAATCGACACACACAGGGCCACAAGTTGGCCATAAGAAGGTAACATACACCCTAACTGAAAAATTGTCGGGGATCCCAAGCAAAAGTTAACTTAATGTCGAAGTACAATACACAAGTTATTTGACGAAATTAAATTCGCAGGCGCAAAGTCCTACAGCATGCGAGGCACAATAAACCTACGATTCGGTAGCACTTTCGCGACACATTAAATCAGGAAGCAAGACAAAAATACATTGGTAGATCCTACCTTTTATAGCTAGAACACCTACTGCGTTGACGATGACCGATGGCTGAACCGGATCCTGGGGAGGCTTAGTGGCCGCTTGCAGCAATACAGCTCCCCAAAGGGTTGTTGAAGGGCTTTGCCAAAAGCCAAGCGGTGACTGCAGAAGGTCGAGGACTGCAGAAGACGGCGTCCACAAAGACCAAGGTTACGTCCCGCAGCGAACGTAGAACAGGATTGCCCAAAGGGGTTGAGCGAAGGCAGTGGCCAGCGGCCCGAAAGAGTGTTGAATTAATTCGAGGTGAAAACGGTAGTCCCCGGGAACGCAGAAAATACTTTGGGTTCGGCACGACGTGGTAGAATTTGCAAAAGCAGATATTTCCCACTCACTATGAGAAAATTACGTAGGCTTCATAAGGCGTCTTGGAGTGGATGTGCAACAGGATGCAAAGTAACTTTCCCCCGGCTCTGGGGGGTCGAGGTAAACGAAATCCAAAACGCCCGCCCAAACCGGCGTCGGCCTAACTTCCACACACGTCCCGCGGGAACTTTATCACTTAACGAGCTATCTGCTTCGAAGCCTGCAGCAGAACTTAAAACGCACGAAAAGCTTCCCTCCGGGGCCACTAACAGTGCAGCCCCGGAGGCAACACAAAACCATCAGCGTCTGTTGTACTCAAAGGCTGGCTACTTATTAAAATTTCAAATGCACAGAGCTTAAAAACAACGTAACGAAAGAAAGTTTCGAACTCCAAAATCAATAATTCCAAATGTATGGTCCAACAAGGGTTTATCAAACTTTATTTTTATTTCTCAAAGCTCAAAGCTTGGTGCAACTACACGCAGCCTGATGTCATAGCTGAACCAGCAAAATGAGCAAAGTTCCCAGAACCCCGGGTAACAAAACACAAGATAAGGGTTCCAATGCACTACTATACCACGTATGGAAAGTTTTCGACCTTAAGTATCAAATTACCAACGCGTCTCCTAAAGAATACCAAGAAATATATTTGGGTTGTGAAATCGATGTTTAAATGGGTGACAACAAAGAATTCAGTAAGCCTTATTTTTGAAAGCTTAATTACATTAGGCAGAAACTGCAATACAAAACGGTCTTGACCATATAACAAAGAATAACTTATCGCTGTAATTCGAAGAAATGTAAACGGGACTGGAATGCTTTTAATAACTAACGCGGTTGCCAAAGACTATTTACGGGGCAAGTTCATTTAGAAGCTGCAGACCAACAGCATGTGAATATGCGTTCAACTAAATTTTGCGCCAGGGTCGGCTTAAGTAGAATTTGAAGTCGCACAATCTTAGACTTGCTTTCTAATTACACTTTTTATTGAATTAAACGCAAGAACGACTTAATGACGTCAAAACCACTTAACAAAACACAGAAAGGAACATTAACACATAAAATAACTTTTCATATCAAAACTTGTACATTCAAAATAACTTACACAAAAAAAAATTACAAGTACTTTCTTAATTCAGCAATTTTTGTCTGAATTATGTTAGACTCATACGTTGTATCGCGTTCTATTTTTTTTTGTTTAGATTCTAGCATATATATTTCTTGCGTGGCTTTTCTCTTCAGCGATGCTTCTTCACTTTCCTGTTGCTCTTCTTTTCTTCTTTGTTCCAAAGCCAACTTATATTTGAAGCTAGACTTTTTTACATAGGATCTCATTTTGTCACTAATGACAACATTTAAAACATCACCCTTGCTGTGTACAGCATCATAAACAACACGCTGACAAGTAAGAGATTCCTCTTTTAAATTTTCTACTAATAAATGTTTATTAATGGAAAATCCAGCCTCTACATTAGCATTTCCATGGGACATAATCAAAAAGAATTTAACAATGTTCCATAAATTTTCGAATTCATGTCCCACAAGCAAACGATGATAAAAGCAATCCAGTCTCTCAGTCTCTTTATACAAAGCGATTTCAAAAATCTTAGTTTTAATAAATGTCGCATATTCAATTTTTGATCGTTCTGCTGTAGTCGCTGTAATAAACTCATGATCATGTAATATTTCTAGTAATTTATCAAATTTTTCCATTAACCATGATACAGAATTAGTATTAATTGTTTTTGGATTAAGCGAAGTAACTGCATGTACCAACAGATACTTTATACATCTTTTTGTTATTTTTTTTTTACAGTTGCCTTCACAAAATGCTGGCAATCTTTTAAAAATAATAATTTGTCTTTTTAATTTAATTTTTTGTTCTTTAAATACCTTCTTGTTTCAAATCCCACATCAACATCCTTCACGTTTTTCAAATTAGAAGCATTTTCCAAATTAATTTGTAGGATTTGCTGTATATTTAAATCTGATGTATCAACTTTTACAATTCGACACAATAAATTTCGGATTAATGCTTCCATATCGTCTTTTAAAAAAGATAACATTGGATTAGAAGTTTGATACTTCTTTAAAAATGGGTCTAATATAGAAGCAATCAAAGCAAAGAAAGCTAATTTTGGTTTTATAAATGAATCTTTACAACCTGACTTAACATTTGTTACTGAAATATTTACTGGCAGTTTAGTTTTAGATTGTTCTATGTAAGTTTTTATGTGATCTAGAATTTCAATAGCTCTAGTTGCTGCAGAATGATTCTCAACCCATCGTGTTACACAAAATTTCTTGGGAAAATGGTGGGATTCGGTCACGTTTTGAAAATTTGCCCTTCGCTTGGGAGAATCCTTAAATAGATAGATAATAAATTCCTCTAAGGAATTCATTCATTTTCCAGCCAGCAGATTTGTGCCCAGTTTGCAATGCTCCATGTACTATATGAAGCCCACAAGAATCAATATCAAGTATCTTTTTTGTTGTTGACTTCATCCGATGTTCTTTTAATAAAGAAAAAAACTTCCAATCAACATTAGGGCCGCCCATGGAAATCTACAAGAATATTATTATTAGATAACTTGTTTAATGTAACTAAATTATTTATAAAACTTATTACCTGTAAAATCCTATTTAAATGAAGGGATTGAACTTCCTCTAAAAAATATTTTAAATGTTGTATAATGGAAGACTTGATACTATTAATTTAATGAAACGGCAGTTGGCCGTATCTGAACATTTGCGTCCACGAAAACAGACAGTAAAGGCGGTATCTAACAAAACAAAAAAAGAAGGCGGCTTCTACACGCAGATACTGCTTTTCACTTTTGCATTTTGCATATGACGCCTTCTTGTGCTTTATAAGTAACAAAATTTCTGTAAATACCGCCTTTTTTCATCTGAAAATCATAGTTACAGTGCAGATATCGATTTGTTACTTACCTAAAATGATTGGAATTTTGTACCAATTTCAACGATACCAATAACTCAATTTCAATTTTTTTGTAGATACCGCCTTCTTGCTTATGACGGCAGTATTGAGCTATACACATTTCTGCTGCCTTCAATGTATTTATTCCAACAGCGTTAGTTTTAATTTGCGATACTTCAAAGTGACGCTGCAGCACATAAGAAAAAAAGAAAATTAAGCGCTTCAATGCTTTATTATTAGTGTCGTGTCATACCTCGATCATAGCTGTAGAGTTGGATGTTGATGGTACAGCACGGTTTTGTGTATTTCTTACGTAATCTTCAAAATGTCGCTATAATAGAAGAAACAAAACCAAAATTAAATAATAACTGTTTCTGTAATTCACCGTTGATCAGCATACCTGAAAATCTGCCAGCTGTGAAGGGTTTACTTGTTCAGAATCATCGGAGTTGGATGTTGATGGTACAGATTCGAAACGTGCAAAAACATTTCCAGAATTAGACGATGTAATAGGTGCTGCCTTCAATGTATTTATCCCAACAGCGTTAGTTTTAATTTGCGATACTTCAAAGTGACGCTGCAGCACATAAGAAAAGAAGAAAATTAAGCGCTTCAATGCTTTATTATTAGTGTCGTGTCATACCTCGATCATAGCTGTAGAGTTGGATGTTGATGGTACAGATTCGAAACGTGCAGAAATATTCCCAGGAATAGCTGATGTAAGAATAGTAGGTACTGCATTCAACTTCAATGTTCTAATGCCATCAGCGTTAGTTTGAATTTGCGATACTTCAAAGTGACGCTGCAGAAAATGAAAGCTATAAGATTGTAAATACAATTTTATTCAAAAGTACTTACCTCACATAACCGTGAAGCATTAGTCGGAGCCCAATTCTTGCTTTTGCAAAATGTAGTCCAATAATGTCGTTGTTGCAAATTTTTGGGAAATCTGAACAACGCTATTCCCTTACCTTGCTTTGTACTACAATTATCTGATGCACAGTAGCCCATTATCACAGAATTAATATTTGTAGCAACTGCTAGAAGACATTAGTTATTGTTTTGTGTAGTTGACTAATCAACACAAAGGAAACACGAGGTAAGAAATTTATAGGTTAGGTTATGTAGCGTAAGCATCGAAGACGCTTTCACACTATGCTAAAATGTACGGCTCTTTTGCTTGGGTGCTTGGCAGCATTCAACGACGAGATATGATTATCAAAGAAATTTGACTTCCGTTTGAATCTGGCTGCGTAATTTTAAAAAACACAAGAAATAGGCATAATAAATAATTGTTTTCTGTGTTAATATCGCTATTAAAAGTTAAGGGAAGTTTGTTTACAAAAACCCGAAAATAGAAATTGGCGAATGCAACCGTGGTACTTTTAGTTGTGTAAACACGGCTTTTAGTTTTCTGCATTATTATAAGTGATGATGATGATGATGATGATGATGATGATGATGTGTGTCGGTCTGTCTGTGTGTGAACAGAATATCTCAAAAACGAAAAGAGGTATGGCGTTGAAACTTCATATATAAGTTTTGTGTACTATCTAGATGCGACAGCAAGATTTTGAAGAAAATCGCATAACCGGAAGTATAGTGTGTACTCTTGTGATTATTCAGTTTTTTAGATTTTTTTCAAAAACGGCTCTAACGATTCTTTCAAACTTTAAATTGTTATTACATTTTTAATGTGAATTGATGTGAGAGGTGATTTTCCAGTTAAATACGTCTAAAATGGGTTTGTTTTGTTTTTTTTCTTTTTTTTATTAACTCCTATTTTAAATAGAACACCCGGTATAGTATTACATTTTTGAATACGCTCTATTTTGTAAGGTTTCTGTAGAATTTGTAATTTTTGAACATTTTTGACAGATGCTTAAAAATTAAAAATCAAATTTTTGGCTAATTATACGATCACTGTAAAAGATAGTTATATGCTTGTATCACACCAGATTTTAGATTTTTCATAATATTCAAATGATGAGTTCTCTAGGTAAGAACACACACTACAAACAATTTTGCTTCGGCAGTAATGAAACTACTTTGAATCTTTTATTACGTATACATTTAATAACTGCTTTATTTCTTGTCTTGTAACATTGCTTCTTTTATATTTTCACATCGAGTTTTTCTGCCACACTACAACTTGTAAAATGTCGGTTTAAGATACCCTCGACTATCTAGGCCAATGCACTGTACTTTTACAAAAACTTGGAGACAAGACGCCACCACTCAGTGGCGGTACAAGATCACCTTGGGCCCCTAAGCAAATATTTAAATGCCCCCCCCCCTTTGTAAAAAGATTTCTATACTTAATGAATTGTATATTTATAATTATAGTATACAAAGTAAACGTTTAATAAAAAATAAAATAACATCCTGTTACAACCAACAGAAATAGACTAGTAAATGGCTAACATTTAACACATTTTATAACTAACATATCTAACAAAATATAAATTAAAAATACAAAACTAAATAAAACTTCAAATTGGTATTATAGGCACAAATACAAAGAAAACTGATGAATAAATAGCTACCTAGATTACAGTAGTAAAATAAATGAATATTCAGGTAAAATTCTAAGAACCCACGTCAAAATAAGTAATAAATACCTACTTAGTATTTATTTGTATCATTAAAATCTGTAAAACGCCGTAAAAATAACTTGATCAGAAATAAAAAATTTATCTTTATGGCCTTACCGACAGCAAATTGTTCCACAAGGTGTTTACAACAGGATCCCTATCGTAGACGATGCTTTTTGCTCAATTAATAAAACCGAAAGGCCTATCTTGGCTAATAGAATTTCTTAAATAATGTTTTATTACTTTCAACTTGCTAAATGATCTTTCTATTGTGGCTAATGTCACAGGAGAGTCGAGAATAAAACCAATGCAATAATAATCTCGCCAAAATTGCTTTCGAGAACACTATATATCTGTAGGAATAAATTTATCAAATCTGGAACAGTCATGTTATCATCTAAATCTTGTTTTAGTAAGGCAATAGCGTTCACAAACTAAATGGCGAGATTATTATTGAGAACATCAGAATACCTTTTTTGAATCAAATCACATCGGGCCTGTTCAGCTTCTCGCATTCTAAAAACGTTTTTCGGTTCTTAAAATTCAAAAATATTTGTTAATTTTTCAAAGCTCTCAAATCGAGTCTGATCACTGACGACTGATAAGTGAGAGTGGGGACTGAGGTTGCAGTGCTATCAATCTATACGCAAATGAAGTAGAAGATATCGAGATATTTAATACGCGAATATAGAACTTACCGGGCCCCCCAAAGGGCCCTCTAAGGGCCCGGGCCCCTAAGCAACGCTTATTCCCGCTTATGCATATCACCGACACTGCCACCACTACATAATTACATTTTGCGATGAAATATTTACTGGACATTTTTTGACTGGATTTGCCTTTGCTTTTTCGAAGTGTTAAGTGAATTTATTGTACCAATGTAATTAGGCGTGAGTTCGGAACCTAGCAGAGAAAATGCAGTAGAAACAGACCTGGACCTTTCCTTGGGACTTGACTTCAGCTGTTATCTTAATTCAGCAGGTGATAGTAAGTCATTAATCGTTCCATTCCCCAAAGAATCAAATATCAAATGAGGTGCTTAGAATCAAAATAGATACTAATTTCTTGTTCCCTAAAAAGATATTCAGAAGGAGATTAACGTCTCTATATATTATGATTAGGACGACCAGTACGTACGTGTTATTTTCAGACAAAGTGCTGAGTCTACTTTTAAGGCACGGGAAATATACTTTGGGAATTTTACTTATCTTGCTAAAACCCTTGCAGGGGCCGTACCAATCCCGTATTGTTGGCCAACAACATTTTAAAAAACAAAAATGGCGATTCAATCATTTGATATCCCCTACTCTTCCTTTTCGAGTCGAAATCATATGGAATCCAAGTTTTAAAAGTTAGTTACGAGTACTACATTTTAGGAAAAGCCAATCGTGTTTGAAGTGTGCGGCCCTGAACCTGAACGCCTCGGCCTTTTCATTGTGCAGTTTTCAAATGAAGTTACCAAAAGTACCTTGGGGAAAACGAGTGATTGCTTGTCAAGTTAAGTGTTGTAGTGGTGATGACCATTCTAAGTGTTAAAGTTGTGTGCTAATTGCCTCGAATTTCCTTACCAGAAAACGTCTTCAAATCGCTCTAAGCGGATTAACCTAGAAATTCTATTGTGTCCAAAGTTTATTTGGGGAAGAGCGTTTGCCGAAGCTTTTGTTGTATCGCAAGCATCTCCGTTCTCATATTGAGGATTTGACATCACTTTCATGGTTCCCTGATTGGAAACCATTCCCTTGCTTGTTGAAGCTCATCTTTATCTTGCTACCGATTTCTCTTGACCTTTTTCAGCTGCTGGCAGTGTGGATGGAAACCAGCGTTGCTTGCCGGACCAACAATCACACAAGCAAGCGCCAGAAGCCTAGACGTTACTGTGTGTAATAATCGCTAATTTCCATACTATAGTTTAAATTGTTTGCAATCAGTTATGTGGACAGTGGCGCGCTTAAAAACACTGAATAACGCCGTGATTTATTTACAGCTTCTGGTTTTTAAGTTAGATAAGATACACATACGTAAATGTTTTGACAAGTGTCAATAGCTCCTTATTTTTGGCAATATATAAACTCCCTATGACGTCATATAGGAATAGGGACAAACTCTGACTATTTAATCAATGTTTGTTATATATAGGGGAACATAAAGCATAATGACATACAGGGAAAAACGACATACTACCTGTTTCTTGAGCAGTTTTAGTGGAATATGTTTTCTGTGCGTGGTAGCAGTTTGATTATAGTGCCTCTCCGACGGTCTTTGTTGGACTTGTTAGTAATTTGTTTGAGATTACAAACAATTTGTTTGCACACTGCAAGGTAAGTTAGAATTTGTGATAACAGTTTTTACACAAAGTGAGTATTAAAGAGTGAGGAAAGAGCGGGAAATTTTGAATTAAATCCTAGTAATTTTTTGCTTTTATGTTTCTCGCAGGTGTATCACCCCAACTTTCTGTTAACATGTCATTGGTGACACTGTAAGCATATATCAAATTAGAGGTTAGCAGGTTAGGTTTTGTGTCAGTTTGTGTCAAAGCATTTCTCCACTAGACCCTAATATCTTCCCAGACACTCTTTATCTACTTAGCTGTGAAACAAATTATTAGCTCCGGCTATTTGTTTCGTCATCACTTCCGGGCCAGCCTGTATATTTTCACTTGTATAATTTGTTATAATTCGCTGTATTTCAAACGATATCAAATCTTGTTCGCGCAAAAGTGCTGGATTTGGTTTTTCCGAAATTCACTTGTTATCGCTTTGCGCCAGCGAGCAGCTATTCCGTTGTTCTGCTGGCATTTGATTTTTGCATTCGGTTGAAGTAACTTACTTCTACGAAAGCTTTCCCGCGTGCTACCGCATCAATTTTTAATTAACTACGTTTGTGAGCTGATGACTAAAATCAGGTATGTCTACGCTACTTGTTTGATATTCATTTTAGTAATTTCCCGTTTTTTTTTATTAGCTCTTTGACGATATTCTTCAACGTCACTTTTAAACGCCATTATTAGATGCCGTTTTTAGACGACTCTTTATTTGGGTTTCCTAATTAACACCCTAATCAATAACTTGGACCCGCAACTCCTTTCTGGAATGTCATCTTGAGCTTGCCAAGTGGTACAAGGAGCGTCTATTCCATTATCAAATTCGGCCACGAGTTCGAGATTGCTGTCGGCTTACGCTAAGCTAATCCTGGACCAATTCAGTGCCTGCCGGCAACGTTTTTTTTTTACCACCCAGGTTAGTCTTGTTTCAACTTTTGTTGATAACTACGTCCGCCTATGAATTGTTGGCTGAATCGATTGTAACGACGCTTCAGATTTACAATTTGCAAATTTAAGCTACGCTATACAAATTTAAAACGTAATGTATTAATTATTCATAAATCTATGCGTTACAAATTTAAAACATAATGTATTAATTGTTCCCAAATTTACAACTCACAAATTTAGAGTTTTGCTAAATGAATACGTATTAAGAATTTTGAAAAAGTGCCCTCACGCCATTTTACTATCAATATCGAGATAACGGTTAAAACATATGACAGTGGTAAGCTTACTCCTTCATTGAGTTGTGATCACATTCAATCCAAGAGCCCAAAAGAGGTTCGCATATTTTTTGTGCGTGCTGCATTTTCAGCATTAGTAATATACTGTATTATATACTGTATTTAAACCTTGTGATAAACAATTTACAGACCTAATTACGATGTTGCGAGCAACTATTAATTATTAATTAAATAAACCTAATTGTTGCTGTAATTTTATTTGTTTTTCGAAATCTGTGATTTCTGGCGCCCTGTTTTTTACTATTATTAAAATAGCTTGCAGCAGTTCAGCTGATGATAGAAATCTGCGACCCAAGGCCATCGAATTTGAAGCTAGCTAGGTCATTGCGGTGAGTAAGAACATTTCAGAGCTACCGTGGTGTATAAATTATAAGGGGGTTGATCTGCTATTATACTACCATAGATTATTATTAGTAATCGATCGCAGGTTGGCTTCTTTATTGTTTCAGCTGTTACTGGTATTCTTCGCAATGTTAATGACTACACGACAAGCGTTGATGTTACAATAAACAAACAGCCTTCAGAAAATGAGGAACAGTTGTACGCTAATCCATCGAATTGCGATTTTGTTGCTTCAACTTCTGTTAAACTCGCAAGTGTATCAACATCATCACGTCTTCAAAGGAAAAACACAGATCAAAGCATTCTCACCTTAAGTCTCTTTATGAATGAACTAAAATAAAAATAAGCACAAAAGAAAGAGAAGGAAAGAAATCATTAATGCTGATGATAACTTGGATGTTGAATGTTTATACTGCAACGAACTGTTGCTTAAGATCAAGAAAACAGTGGACAATGTGCCAACAATGTCGCCAATGAGCCAATGCAGAGTGTGCTGGGATGCCCAGAACAACCAAACGGTTCATTTGTGAAGTCTGCCTTGATTAGTTTTTTATTTAAAATTAGTATGCCATTTTGCCCACCAAGTAATGCAAAACGGCACATTTGTAAAAAAAATAATTTGTATGTTTTTTTAACACAATCGTTTTTTAAGTGTATAACCATGTTCATTTGCTTATTTATTTATTTCAGGAGAACACACAGAAATATACATAATAATAAATATAATAATAATAAATGCAGTTGACAGTGTATTCCTAAAAAAGTCTCCATGTAAATAAACTATAACGATCAAAACAAATCGGAAACAAAATTATTTGACAGCGAAAATAACTAATTAAATAATTAAACTCAAGGACTTAATGTTGTATTCCCTAGATCAAATTATATGAAAATATGCAAGTAATAGTAATTCTATAAGTATGTACCTACACTTATAACAAATATTTTATCTCAAAAATATAGAAAGTTCTTTTTTAAAGTTTTTTATATTATTTGTGAAAATGTCGGCATGGAAATGATATTCTGATCTAATTATTCTAATGATGGGCGAATAAAATTAGTAATTCGTGCTTGCATGCGGGACTAAAAACAAATTAGCCGTTCTCGTGGGATATGACGGAATATTTAAAGAAATTAGTGATAATAAATCGATTGAATCATAAATACCGGTCAGAATTTTGTGGAAAGCCATAGAATCTCTTAATTTTCTTTTCTCAAGGGAAGTGAAATGAAGTTCAACATTAAAGCGGTATAGCACGAATTTGTAAAATTTGTTTTGAATATTCTCAATTACGTTAATATAACGTTTGTAATTCGGATTCAAAATAGGTGATGCATACTCCAGGTGTGAGCGGACATAAGCAAAATATAAAGTAATAATAGAGTTAACATTAGTAAAGTCATGACCAACCCGAAAAATAAAACCCAGCATACGAAAGGCTTTGTTTACGATTTTATCGAAATGAGCGTGAAAGGATAATTTAGAGTCAACAAGTATGCCGAAATCCTTTATGATATCAACCTTTTTTAGAGTACAATCATCTAACTTATACTGATAATTAATAGGATAACGAATTCGGAAAAAAGATATATATTGACACTTATCAGGGTTAAGAGCGATTTTATTACGAAGACAATAATTATACAACTCGTTTAAATCAGATTGGAGACGTTCACAATTATCCTTACTAGGGATGGGCGCGTGACGTGAAAACAGTCGTGTCACGTCGTGTCAAGGCGTGTCACATCGTAAACGTGACTAATATTTAAAAATCGTGACGTGAACGTGAGTGAACGTGAGTGAAAATTTTCAAGGCGTGATTCACGTTTCACGTTAATTTCACGTTAAATATTTAGTAACGAATAAAAAACTGCAGGGCGCAGCAACTTTTAAATTCATTAAATCACAAATTGTGCCAAACAAGTTACATTATGTGTCTTTGTTTTTGGACCCTCATTAAAAATTCTTAAAGTTCATGCCTTCACATAAAAGAGAAGATTATAATTCAAATAAAACTATAGATGATAATGATGAAATACATAGCAAACGACTCAAAACTGGTACATCAGCATCAGATTCTTATCTTCCTACACTTAGAGATAGCTCTGACGGTGACACATGTAATGAGGATGATGTCGAAACAGAACTAAATTAGTATGTTAAATTAAAATTCGGAAATGTAGATGACATTTTAGGATTTTGGAAAAACAGTGTAAATACGCCACTGTTAAAAAAACTTGAGAAATTTTAAACATACCGGCAAGTTCCGCTACAAGCGAAAGAGTATTTTCTACAGCTGGGCGAATTTTAGAAGAGCGCAGAATTCGACTTAACGCTGAAAATGTTGATTACATATTATTTTCAAATCAACATTTTAATGTGTAGATGTGTAGATGAACTTATTATTCTAATAAAAGTAATGGTTTGCTTTTTATACTCGGCTAACGCTGAAAATGTTAATTACGTTTTATTATTAAACCAAAAATGTATTGTGTAGATGAACCTATTTTTAGAAAAGTACCTAATGTTTTGTTTTGTATACTCGACTTAACACTGAAAATGTTGATTACGTTTTATTTTTAAACCAATTTATTGTGTACTTGTGTAGATGAACTTATTATTCTAATAAAAGTAATGTTTTTTTTGTATACTCGCTTTAACGCTGAAAATGTTGATCCTTGTACGTAAAAGTACTTTCAAACATACGAATTAAAAGTGTTGCCTAGCAAAATATACCTTCTGTACTCATACCAATAAGGGAAACGTCAATTCCAATGACAGTTTTTGGTATTAAAAATAATGTCTTTGAAGACAGCTGCAAGAAATATATTTGGGAGAAATCAGTATTTATCCTTTGTCGAAGTTATTGTAGTCAATTTTCATTTTTTCTTTTTATGTCAACTATTCTGATTGCAACATGTCACGTAAATTATGTCAGGTGCAAATGATATTTTTAGTTCTCTTTAGGGTTTTTTCATTGGTTTTAAATTTGAACATTCTGTTCTATCTGAATTTAAATTTTGAAATAAAAGCTGCGTGTCACGTCGTGAGTGGCGTGTCACGCCGTGAACGTGAGTGAACGTGAGCGTGAACGTGCGTGAACGTGACTGTTTAAAGCAAGCGTGAAACGTGCGTGACGTGAGCGAAAATTCACTCACGCACCCATCTCTACTCCTTACCCCTGACACAAACGTACAATTTCAGAACGTCCGCATATAGAATAAACTTACAGGAGCGAAATACATAATTCATATCATTAATAAATAAAAGAAACAGCAGGGGGGGAAAGATGGCTACCTTGCAGCACGCCGGAAGTGACTAAAAAATATTTGGAATAAAATCTGTTTACAAGTACTGATTGAGACCGATTACGAATATAAGAACAAAGCCAACTAAATAAATTGCCATGAATTCCAGCGTTCAATAACTTCATCATCAAAATATTGTGGTCAACTTTATCGAAGGCTTTGCTAACATCCGTGTAAACACTCAATTTGTATCTACACCTTCGTTCATTCCCTTGAGAATAAAATCTGTGTAAGTTAACATATTTGTTTCTACAGTGCGTTCATGAAAAAGCCATGTTGTTCAGGAATAATGAAACTTTTAAGGTTAAAAAATAAGAAATTGTGGATGATTTTTTCGAATATTTTTGAAAAAGAGGACAAAATTAAAATAGGTCTATAGTTGCTAACCAGACTTCTGTTTCCCGATTTAAAAAAAGGAATGACCTGTGCTTTTTTCCACACCTCGGGAAATACACCGGATTTAATAGTTTTATTAAAAAGTAGTGTTAAAGTGAAGACAAGAACTTCAGAACATTTAATTATGAAATATGGAGGGATGCCATCAGGACAGGCTGATTTATTAGGATCAAGAGATATTAAAATGACTACCACGTCGTCTGATTTAATGGAAGATAAGGTGATGAGATTAGTATTACTCAAAAAGCTATTGTTATCAACGGAGTGAGAAGGGTTGGTGGACGTAAAAGATAGGCTGTATACTGATTTAAAATAATTAGAGAAAAGTTCAGAAATTTCATCACCAGTCGAAGCTAGTTGATTATCGCATTTCAGCACATTTGGGATCAGCGATTCGCGCTTTCTACCAGAAGTGAATTTCCAATTTTTTTTTGGGTTAGATGAAATGTCGTTTTTCAAATTTGAGATATAAGATTTATAGTCACGTTTAATGCTGGCTTTTAATTTGCTACGAATATCACTGAAGATTAGATAGTCAAATTTATTCTTATAAGTTTTCCAGCGTTTATGAACTTTGATCTTACTCTTCGCCATTCGTATAGAACTCGGAGAAAACCACGGAGGGTAGTGATCATTCTTACACACAGACATTGGAATATTCTTATCAATAATAGAATTAATGTGTTTATAAAAAAACAGATACATCCGCATTAACACACACTGAAGACAGTTCCGAGTACCAGTCGATAGATTCAATTTCGGTAGAAATTACATTAAAATCCGCTTTTTTTTCAGAAAATGCCTATTGTTAAGGTGATTAATGTGAATTACAAAGTCAAGTGGAACATGAAACTGACCAATGTTCGAAATAGGATTTAAACATTCTGTTATTACAATCGAATCTGTATTTGAAAGGACCAGAAATAACAAATTGCCGCGGGAATTTGATAGAGAGTTAAATTGATTTAAATTTAAGAATTGGAAAATATTTAGCACTTCGTTACTATGGGCGTCATTAGAAAACGGTTTACAAAAATATGATCCTTCTATGGTGCTCCACTTAATCAATGGAAGGTTAAAATCTCCGGTTATAAAGAAGAGGGCATTTTTATGACAGGTTAAGTTGCTTTGCAATTTATTTAAGAAATTAAGAGCGATTGCATCTTCACTAGGGGGAAGATATACACAACAGAAAAAACATTTATAGCTATTTGGTAAGTTAAGTTTTATCCACTCGTTTTCAGCTTCACTTTCCATATCCGGCCGATGTAACAGTGGAAAATTGTTTTTTGCTGCAATAAGTACGCCGCCACCATTAGTCCTCGGGTTGGCAGTAGTTCGATCCCGACGAAAAACGAAATATTTGTCATTAAACAGTTCGGAATTAGGCTGCGGTTATAGTAGATGCGTATTCGGACGAATAATAATTCTGACGAATCCGTCAGAACAATCAAACAATGGAAATGTTATCAGCGTGGTTATAGTGCAGGTGCACTGTTCGTGAGATAACGCACGAATTCGTCACAACAAGTTGGTCGTTCAAACGAGTTTGATTTTATATACGAATTCGTGCGAATTATTAGGTGGTTTATTATTAAAAATGGATATAGAAAAATTAATTACCCTTGTATTTGAAAATAAATGTTTATGGGACATGAAAGACAAAACTTATCACAACAGAGACGTATCTCGTAGAAAGTGGGAAAAAATCAGCCAAGAATTGGAAGCTAATGGTAAGTACCTATAATTTATTCAATCACTTATACAAAATAGAAATTAATATTAATGTCGAATATAATATGTACATTGTATGTCGCTACTTAAAAATATTATATTGCAATTGTATCTCACCGGCAGGACTGACAAAATAATTTTTAAAGGTTTCTCGCACTTCCCTCGCTGGTTGTCCATAATGATTATATCGTCTGGTAACAGGCACTGTATTATCTTTAGTATTATTATGTTCAAGTGATGTCGGAATACCTTCTTTATCAATAAGAATGTTATGTAGTAGACACACACACTTTACTAGTATATCGACGTTTTCTGGATTAATTTGTAATTCAGTTTTTAAACATCTCCACTTAGCAACCAAGATTCCAAATGCGCATTCAATACAACGTCGTGCTCTGGAAAGTCTGTAGTTAAAAACCAGCTCCTCGTCTGTACAATTATGTCGAGAATATGGTTTTAATAAATACGATTTTAATGGATATGCATCATCCCCTAGCAAGACAAATGGAACTAATATATCTGTTGATGGAATATAATTATCATTTGGCATATTGAAAGTGCGTGTTTCCAGACATTTGTAAACATTTGACACTGAAAATATTCCTCCGTCACTTTGCTTGCCATAAGCACCAACATCGATAGTAATGAATTTATACTTTGCGTCAGCTATACCTTGCAATACAATCGAAAAGTATTGCTTATAATTGTAATATGCCGTTCCCGAATTCTCTGGGCATTTAATTCGAATATGTTTTCCGTCTATACACCCAACACAATTAGGAAAATTCCACTTGCTAAAGAAATCCGTTGCAATCGCTTGTAACTGATCTGTAGACGATGGAGGCATGTGTTTGTCATGGAATACATTCCATATTACAAGACAAGTCTCGTAAACTATTTGTCGTATAGTAGTATGCGCAATTCTATATGAAAAACTAAGTGCTCGAAACGACATCCCAGTAGAAAGAAACCTGAAATAAAAATAATTTTGTGAGTTCTACTTCAGTTATCTATATTAACAAGTATTTAATTTTCATTTACAGTCGAAACTGTTAAAAATAAATGGAGAGGTTTGCGAGACACGTTTCGCAAAGAATTACACAAACTTCCAAAGAGAAAATCTGGCGATGGAGGAGGCCCTCTTAAAAGAACGTCATGGCCTTATTTTGCAAGTATGATGTTTTTAAGAGATCAATTTTTGCCCCGGAATTTACAGAGCAGTATTCCGGAGCCTCTTGAAAGTGACTCCAGCAGAGTAGACGTTACTGTAGAAGATTACGAAGATACGCCCGAACATGCAACAAATCCCGATTTGGAGGAATTAAATAATTCGGAAATAACCGAATCCGAACCACCGATACAGACAACATCCGAAAATGTTATGGCTCCTCCAGCTAAACGTACAAAAAAAAGAAACGTTCTTGAGAAGCTTTTAGACATCGAACAAACTAAGCTAGCCGAATATAAACGAAAAATAGATGTTTTGAATACAGGTAACAATGAAGAGGATGCTGATTATCATTTTCTCATGAGCTTGTTGCCAGCTCTCCGCAAGATTCCAGATGAGAGGAAAATGTTTGTGAGAACACGATTGCAACAAGTATTTTGTGACGAACAAACGTTTGGTCAGCATGCTTCCAATTCAGGACTACAACAGAAAACAAACTGCAGTACCCTGTCCTCAATCCCACAGCAGGTACTTTACACTAACCCTTCTTCAAGTAATTCAACACAACACACTTGGGAAAGTCTGTCTACCTCGCCTACGGATATAACAACTCCACCATCCCAGGATATCACCAATAGGACTACATATGACCTCACTAGTTTGACTTCGTATTTTTCTACACACGATCCTCGTAACTGACAATCTTATTTTACTGCATTTTCGTTTGTTTCTTTTATGCAATAAGTATGTAAAATTGAATACTTTGTAGTTAGCGTAATAAAGTTTGTACTTCAGTTTTTGATACTAAACATTAAAATACTTATAAACGATGTTCTTACCTTAATGTAAGCGCAAGTCTTTCTTCTGGCGAAATACATGTACGAAAATTTGATTGCTTATGGATTTTTGCTTCGATTCCATTAAGTATGTAGAAGAATGTTTCTGGTAACATTCTGAAATACTCTGAAAACTTATTTGGTTGGCTCAATAATTCCTGAAATAGCGTGTGATATTCCCCATTCGTTTCTCTTGAAGCAAACACCTTATTCGTGCATTCACTTCTTTCACTCAAAAGTAATATTTTTAGCAAAGGACTTTCCAGAAAGTAATCGTCAACATCCATTTTGTGACCTACAACTACTGATCCTTTGTCAGAATATGTATTCACTGTAACCACACATTTCGGAAGAACAATTCTGACGGATTCGTCAGAATTATTATTCGTCCGAATACGCATCTACTATAACCGCAGCGACCCGTTAAGCCACGTTGCGGTGGGAAAAATGAAATCGTATTCCGCGTCACTAATGTTAACGAAAAATTTTTGTGTTTTAGAACGCAGACACCTGGCGTTCTGATAATAGCAAGCTAGAGCATTAGCCATTGTAAAACAAAAATAAACATAACGTTGCATTGATTAAATAAATACTTGAATGACCAGGAAAATACGCCTAATTGAGTTTACGCAAAAACTCATTGTTATAAATACCAAGGATCCTTGAATCCTCAGATTTGCGCATAAAAATTCTGCCGTTCCGGATCCATACATATTTATAATTTAAGTCTTTGGCTCGTAATCTAGCTTCACGGAATAATATCCTATTGGTCGAAGTAAGGTTTTCGTTCACATAGTAGCGGTCGGAGATTCCTTCAGTCTTCAGAAAATTGTTCGATTTCTTGCATACTTTGGCGGCAGCTAGAAAAGCATCCCTTTTCGCTCTTCTTACGAATCTAACGATAATGTTACGAGGTCTCTTCACAGTATCGCCGTTATCAGGTTTACGCTGAGCAACACGGTGAACCCATATATCTAATACTTACTATATTGCTAGCGGCTATGAGTGGGAAACTCACGAAGGAAGTGAGGCAGACAATCGACTCTTCAATGTATATGGTGAGCTGTGCGCAAGCGCGGCGGCGTCGTCCGCCCAATGGGGAAGTGGTCAAGTTTAAAATTCGCTTTTAAAGGCGGAGTTCGAATTCTCACGCATGCGCACGAGACGCGTTATACTCTAAGTGAAACTATGTCGGCGCCGTAATGTTTTCGGGCGTTCCGAGGCCCTACTAGCAATATATGTGTATTATATATATGGGTGAACCACATCGACGTCATCAGCAGAGATGGGACAGTTTAGAGCTTTCCCAATTTCTTCGATGGTTTTAACCAAATTCTCGGGGTGCCTTTCAGGAATACCCTGAATCTCCAAATTTTGTAGACGTATCGTTATGTTTGGAATCGACCATCACTAATTGTTTTTTTTAAGTTCCAAGTTTTCTTTTTCGAGAGCATTGACGCGTTTGACTCTATCTTGAAGTTGCGTAAGCGATTTTTTAAAATCGTCAACTTGGGCACTGCAGAAATTAACTGAGGCAAGAAGATTATCATAACGGCTATCGAAGTTTTTATGAAGTAACTTCAAGCTTCCCAAACATTTTCTAAGGTCGCTGTCGCTGGTTTAGATAGCAGGTCGAAGACTATGTGTTTAACTCCACCTGGTCCGGACGCGGAGTTGGAGGCAAGGCCGAGATCCATTGCACTCCTCGATGATCGGTTGACACGGCATGAACCACAAAACCAATCTGACCCAGAGTCGATTATATTGGTAACAGCTGAAGTAGATAGAGAGACACATTTTCCGTGATAAGATAGTTTGCACCTCGCACATCTGAGACCGAGCGACTTGTTAGTGATCCCAGTCGTACAATTGTTGCAAATATCCGACATCGTAGTAATATTAAGCACTTGAAAATTACCAACACTTGTGAAAAACTGAACCACACTACTTACACTGATCGTTATACAATTCGGATGATCATAAATACAACGACTCGCAGCGTAGATAAAACGTATCCGCCGTTGCGGAGCTCTTCACTCGGCAGAGCTCACGAGCTTATGAAGTCAATAAATAATTAGAAATACCTAGAGTGTGATTTGAAAAGTAATCAAGTATTTCCTGGATATTTTCGGATAGTATGTCGTTTTGCCTTAGCCTCCCCTACTTAAAGCCAATATAGACAGGCTAAATTAACCTTTGCCTTTCTTTGTGATTGCATGCGACGTTCCGTTTGTGTTTCTTTTTGTGAAGAGTTTTAGCGACCTGCAGGGGAAAACCAGAAAGGTAGGTCCGCCGAGACCTAAGCTATGCCGTCGCACATGGCTGTGAATAAGTAGAAATGCTGTTTCCCCATTTTAGGCTTCAAGGGAACAGTTTCTAGAGAGATTTTAAAGTCTGTGGCGCCTTTTTTAACACCATTAACTAATTTAAGTGGTATGATAAGGCTGCATCTTTAGGCAGCTTCTGTTTTTAATAGTGCTAGACGAGGTATCAAGAAAGTAAAAACTCAAGCCAAACAATACACGGCAGGGATTTGAAACGTGGATGCGACAAAAATAATGGAAATAGCATACGTAGACGAGAAGACACTAAATGAAAACCTAAAAATATATAAACAAAGCCTGAAAAGGGGTAAAGATCAACACCAACAAATCAAAAACAATGACTATTAGCAGAATCGGAAAAAGACACAAAATTAAAATAGGAGATACCAACCTCGAACAAATAGATAGATTCAAACGTCTAGGCGCCATAATAAAGCAAGACGGAAGATTAGACGAAGAGATCAAGGCTAGAACAGGAGCAGCGGGACGACTCTTTAATGGGGTTAAGAACACATTTTTAGCTAAAAAAACAAGATACCGAAGGATGCAAAGGTACACATTTTTAAGAAAGTGGTAGCACCTACATTAATATTCGGCTCGTATGTGTATTACAGAATTGTTTTATTAATTTATCGATCAAAACAGTGGCACAAATCCCAGTTCGGCCAAAAGTTGCAAATCTGCCTGTATAACGGGGTGCTACTTCATTGCCCAGGAGGCAACATTTGATGTAGTTAACACCCTGTCGTTTAATATCGGTTTCACCTGTAACAAACGAGTGGATATTGTAATTCGGAACTACTTCATAATAAAGTTGTCTTGACTAACTTTGTCTAATTTTTATAAAGGCGATAGTGAAAATGTTTAATATTCATCATATATAGGCCATTCAGCAAACACAAAAACATATACATTTTTCTGAAGTTGGCATATACGTAAAATTTGTCTGCTAGGGATTCTGTATTTTGTTTTGCAAAGGTTTCCATACCTGCATAAAGGTGACTTTGAATTTAAAAATGACAATTAATAAATATCATTAATTCAGTGTCAAAGTACATACTATTCTGGAAATTCTTGCCTGAACTTTTATAAAATGTAATTAAAATACTTATTAATAAATGCTACATCAATAGTATCTAACACAGTATTTGTTTAACATCCTTAAATGTAGTTATGACAGATGCTAATTAAATGTCACACTCTTAACCTATTTGTTTTAGTAACTTTTTGTAAGTACATTCATAGACAAAAGATGCATTTTGGAAGTACACTCATGAAATTTTAGAAATCAAAGGCCACTTTGTGTTTTTATGTTTAGTGAACAGACTATAGTTAGCCTGCGTACGTATTATTTATGTTCGTATTTCCGGTTTTGTAGTAAAGCTGAAGCGGCATATCTCTACTTAATAGTAAAAAAGGTTTGCTTAAAAGCTTTGTAAAAAATAATTAACATCATGATTTGAATCTTCTGGACTTTTGTAAGTTTATTTCCTTTTCCAATTATTTGAGTTATGCTCTCGGTTTCTAGCTTGATCTGAACTTAACAACTTCAGTTTTTTGTTTATGTCGGGCATTATTTTATTATCACTCATCAACGAATGTACATTACAAATACAATAACATGAAGAGAAGCAGCTGAAAACAATGGCTGGTCAAATACTACATAAAATGTGTGCAGTACTGTTGGTCAGTCAGGCTTCGTAGCTCAGTGGTTAAGCATTCTGTCTACTGATCTAAGGTCTAAGGGTTGAGAGTTCGATTCCCGATCCCGGTGAGGTTTGCAAAATTAAAAAAAAAAATGCGGATGAAAACCACTACAGAATGCCATTATTTGGAAGTGATGTAAAGCCGTGGGTCGCATGTTACTACGATGAGTAGCATTTAAAAGATCCCTTGCTAGGGTTGGAACTCCTTAATCTCGGCAACATTCTAAGTAGAACTTTGACCATGTGACCAAAGCAGTCGGTGTCTAAGGTACCTGGTACTCTGCATGCCTAGACCTTGTCCATTAATAAACAAACAAACAACAACTGTTGGTCACATGATCATGTTGCCGTTGTCTGATACGCTAATGTGGATTTAGTGGCATTTGAAAACTAACTCAAATAGATTTAGTGGTATTTGAATCTGAAGTAGGTAACTTTTTAAATACATCTTAAAATAATTTGGTAGAATTTCGTAGGTGAATATTCCCCTTCATCTGGCATGCATCGACTTCCACAAAGCCTTCGATTATATCGAAACATGGTTATTACCAAGAGCTATGGATGCAGCAAAAATCGATTCTCGATACTCGACACATTTGAATAACATATATGAAAAATCAACCTTTCACGTAAACATTAACGAGCAAAAATTCCGCTTAACAGAGGCGTTCGCCAGGCTGACACTATATCCTCCAAAGCTCTTCACGTTAGCCCTAGAAGATGTATTTAAGAATCTACCCTGGGAACAAAATGGTATAAACATTGATGGCACATATCTTTACTACCTATGCTTGGGCTGACGATATTGTTCTCATTAGCAGTGATATTCAGGAACTAAAAATCATGATCGTGCATCTAAATGAAGCAACCAACAAAATCCGACTAAAAATGAACTTTTGCAAAACAAAAGTAATAAATAATAGTGGGGAACAAGTCAACGTAAACAACGTAATACTGCTAAAAGTATAAGAATATATATACAGTGCAATTATACGGAATGCGAACATAGGCAGTCAAATGAGTTAGAATACAGTTTATGGGCATTGTATGCGTTAGACAGAAATAGACATATATGCGATTAACATCTAGCATCCGCAGAATGAAGGTGTTTGTTTTCAGAAAACACTGAATCCTAGGATACTAGATTTTAAATCGTATATGTCTATTTCTGTCTAACGCATACAAAGCCCATAAACTGTATTCTAACTCATTTGACTCCCTATGTTCGCATTTTGTATAATAGCACTGTATATATTAATATTACGAAGGTTTTCGCGGCTGATATGTATTAAAGGTAAACATTTCAGGGTGTCATACCGCTTAATAAATTTGAAGATTTCTTCAACTGGTTGAAGAACATCTTGAATGGCGTTTGGGGTTGGACGACGTTTCGACGAAATCACATTCGTCATTTTCAAGTCCTTGTAGTCCTGGTTTGGCTTCTAGTTATGCGGCAACACGACGGACTGTCAACTTGATGTACAGCTGACTGAATAGGTTGTTTATCAATTACTGTGGCAACTAGCATCGAGGGAGCTGTACTGCTAGAACGGATGGCTGGTGTTCGTAGAGAATGGCCGGCCGTTGCTTGTAGTAACGTTGGTAACCACGATGCAGGTAATCGGCTTGTGTCGTCGCGGGTGTTCATACAATTCGGACGTTTCACGATTTCGATAGCTTCTCGTATGATGCATGCGTCTTTGTGTTCGACGCTGGCAATGCTCTTGGTGTTGTCGAAATCAATCTTGTGCGAAGTATCCCATATATGATACACTAGCGATGAAGTGTGTTCCATCTTCTTAACATAATTCTGATGTTCCTCCTTGCGTGCCTTTATTCTCCGGTTGGTGTGGCCTATGTAGCTGCTATCGCAATCCCGACACGGTATCTCGTAGACTCCTTGGTTTTCCAAAGGGATATACTCTTTAGGATTCCTCAGTATGGACTGGATTATTCTATCCGTGGTAAAGGTTGTCCTGATGTTACATTTTCTAAGGATTCTTCCGATTTTCTCTGTCGTGCCTGGGATGTAAGGCAGGTACGCCGTGCCACAAGGTCTCTCCTCTTCCGCGTCTTGCGTTTTGGTCTTCGGTGGTCGGAACGCTTTCCTAATCGCTGCTCTGCCATAACCATTTTGTTCGAATACTCGAGCAAGGGTTGCTAATTCTTGTCTTGTATTCTCCTTGTCGGCTATCCTTCTTGATCTACAAACCAGTGTTGTCAGGACTGATTGTAGTTGAGCAGGGTGGTGGTGTGAATTAGCATTTAGGTAGCGATTGGTGTGCGTGGTCTTCCTATAAACCGTGTGCCCCAATTTTCCATTCTTCTTGGTGATGAGAACGTCTAGGAATGGAAGGTGGTTGTTCTTCTCCAATTCCATCGTAAACTGGATCTTATTATGGATGCTATTGAGATGGGTAAGGAAATCAGCAAGTCGATGCTTACCATGACCCCATATGGCAAAGACATCATCGACATACCGAAGCCAAAGTTTCGGTTTGTAAATGGTGCTGTCCAGTGCTTTCGATTCGAAGTCCTCCATGAAGAGATTCGCAATGACGGGAGACAAAGGTGAACCCATTGGCGCTCCTTCTACTTGCTTGTAGCGTTGACTATTATAGATGAAATATGTATTCTGGAGACAATGATCGGCAAGTTTGATGATGTGTTGAGGTGGATCATACTTCTGTTTAATGACGTTTAGAGCTTCGGCAACTGGCACTTTAGTAAACAGATGCGGCTTCATACGTTATGAATTCTACCCACTTCATCGAGATGCTGCAAAAGGAGAAAATTACACCGACCGATATCCTCGTGAGCTTTGACGTCGTCTCTCTGTTTACTAGCAGCTACATAGGCCACACCAACCGGAGAATAAAGGCACGCAAGGAGGAACATCAGAATTATGTTAAGAAGATGGAACACACTTCATTGCTAGTGCATCATATATGGGATACTTCGCACAAGATTGATTTCGACAACACCAAGAGCATTGCCAGCGTCGAACACAAAGACGCATGCATCATACGAGAAGCTATCGAAATCGTGAAACGTCCGAATTGTATGAACACCCGCGACGACACAAGCCGATTACCTGCATCGTGGTTACCAACGTTACTACAAGCAACGGCCGGCCATTCTCTACGAACACCAGCCATCCGTTCTAGCAGTACAGCTCCCTCGATGCTAGTTGCCACAGTAATTGATAAACAACCTATTCAGTCAGCTGTACATCAAGTTGACAGTCCGTCGTGTTGCCGCATAACTAGAAGCCAAACCAGGACTACAAGGACTTGAAAATGACGAATGTGATTTCGTCGAAACGTCGTCCAACCCCAAACGCCATTCAAGATGTTCTTCAACCAGTTGAAGAAATCTTCAAATTTATTAAGCGGTATGACACCCTGAAATGTTTACCTTTAATATATATATATATATATATATATATATATATATATATATATATATATATATACAGGGTGAGTTTTATTTTCATTATCACTATAGGGATCTCGGAAACCGTGAAAAATAGAAGGTTGGTTAAATGGAGAAAGAATTGCAGTTTTATGAGCTTATTCGAGATGTGCTTTTGTTTCTTTGAAAAAATCCAAGGCCTACTAGATACAAGCAAAATAGTAAAATTACTTTATCTTGTAAAGCCTGTCTAGCGCCGTTATTATTAAAAATAGAAAAAATAATAAGAAGAAAAGTTTTAGCTATTTTTAGGGTATTTATCTTACACTTATTGATTTCCTTCTAGCTTTCATAGTTTTTGAGTTATAACATTAAGTTACATTTTTTTAAATAACAATCATAGTTGGCTTAGACATTTCTAAAAAGAGCATATCTCGTTTGCTAAATGGAGAAAGAATTGCAGTTTTATGAGCTTATTCAAAGTGTGCGTTTGTTTCTTTTAAAAAATCCAAGGCCTACTAGATATAAGCAAAATATTAAAATTACTTAATCTTTAAAAGCCTGTCTAGCGTCGTTATTATTGAAAATAGACAAAATAATAAGAATAAAAGTTTTAGCTATTTTTAGGGTGTTTATCTTACACATTAATTTCCTTCTAGCTTTCATAGTTTTTGTTTTCGTCATTTTCTTATTACGAATATTATTATAAAAGAATTATTTGTCAAAATAGGTATAACAAACCTTATGTCATTTTAAGCGGAAAAGTGAGCTCTTTTTAGAAATGTCTAAGCCAACTATCATTGCTATTTAAAAAAATGTAACTTAATGTTATAACTCAAAAACTAAGAAAGCTAGAAGAAAACTAATAAGTGTAAGATAAACAACGTAAAAATAGCTAAAACTTTTATTCTTATTATTTTTTTTTTCTATTTTCAATAATAACGACGCTATCCAGGCTTTACAAGATTAAGTAATTTTAATATTTTGCTTATATGTGGTAGGCCTTGGATTTTATCAACGAAACAAAAGCACATCTCGAATAAGCTCATAAAACTGCAATTCTTTCTCCATTTAACCAACCTTCTATCTTTCACGGTTTCCCAGATCGCTATAATAATAATCAAAAAAAAACTTCTTATACTTTTAGCAGTATTACGTTGCACCTTGGACACAACGTCCACCGCCATAACGCCCACTCTGGTCATAACGTCCACTTTCATATTTGGTCACAACGTCCACCTTGGACACAACGTCCACCGCCACAACGCCCACTCTGGTCACAACGTCCACCTTCGCATTTGGTCACAACGTCCACCGCCATAACGCCCACTCTGGTCACAACGTCCACCTTCGCATTTGGTCATAACGTCCACCTTGGACACAACGCCCACTTTTGTTTAACTTGTTATTTAATCAACCTTTAACTGCCTTCTTTAATGCTTTTTGTCTAATGTTGTTTAAAATTTGAAAATGTTGGTTTTAGGTTATTTTATGTATTTTTTTAATCAATGTATAGTTTCTACTATTTCCTCCGCATTCTTAACGATTTTCTCTCTATTTTATGATGGTTTTTCTCTAGCGTATGCATTTCCCGCATGCATTTCCCGCTCGTTTCTCATATAAATCGGCAGTTATACGAAGGATAAGAGCCCTATTATAACACTAAATATACCTAAACATTCATTGGTTTGCGATACACCTCATTCGAAAAAAAAACGTTTCCTTATTGTTCATTGTACCAGTAGGTAAGTATTTATAAGTCCCTAAAAACTAAAAATAAAAGAGAAGGTTGACGTCATTGAAAAAAAGTGGTGAAAAAAACCCCTGGATAAAATTGTTCGGGGTGGAGGGGGACAACTTTTGTCACCAAAATCCACTCCCCATGCGGGGGGGGGGGGGTAAAATTTCAAATGGACCCCCCCCCCAGTTTTTCCATGGATTCGGGTTCCTGATAAAAAATATGAAATTTTTGTCCGAACAATTTTTCATGAAAATTCTTTCTTCGGTCAGAATTATGACCCCCCGCCCTATTTAAGAACTACAGTGAATGAACATTTTCCCGAAACAGCACATATGATTGTTAGCGCTCGATATGGAGTTACCAGGTCTACAGCCATAAAATTGTCCCCACACGATGTCATCACAGCTGTCAGGTAGCTGTCATCAGGGCCAAAAGTGTCAATGTTTCACCAAAATGACAAAAATTTCCAGGATTGAGGTTCCAGAACATTAGATTGGACCTACGCTCGTGATGTACGGTCATGACCAGAGCGCGGGGGAGAGCCACTGACTCCCGGCGAATTTAATGAGAACACTCTGTACATGAGAGGCAAGAGGACTCACGCGAAAAAAGCACCCCGTACGTGAGGGGCAAGGGGACTCACGCGAAAAAAAAAACCCCGATGGGAACAAAATCCCACCACGTCCACGTCGTTGTTCCTGGGTAACGCCAAGGGTGGGATTGTGAGATGCGCTAAAACTGGCCGAAGAAAGCATTTTCATGAAAAATTGTTCGGACAAAAATTTAATATTTTTTTTTATCAGGAACCCGAATCCATGGAAAAAAGGGGGGTTCTATTTGAAATTTGAAAGTTGTCCCCGACCCCCCGCGAGGGAAAGTACGAAGGGGGAGTGGATTTTAGTGCCAAAAGTTGTCCCCCTTCACCCTGAACAATTTTGTCTCGGGGTATTTTTTACCATCTTGCTT